>JAJMKX010000250.1:10036-240050 GCA_030569435.1 Metschnikowia koreensis | reverse complement strand
CCGAGATTTCGTTAACAGAATTCGGAAACCCCAATTTACCTCATACGACCCTGATGAATTTGCCTAAAGTCTCTCCACACTTTTTTTTCAATTTTTAGTCCAGGATCTTGTTTTCCAATATTTTAGGAACTTTTTCGTCTAAATGTTTTCCGGCTTTTTTGAACCCTTCAAAATTAATGGGCAATTCTGGTTTTCAAATGAAAAATTAGGAAAACTTCCTGGTAATATTTAATATCAATTTTGCAATCAGTCAAATTATTCTCAAAGGAAAGAGAAATTTCTGAAGTCTCCCAAATTTTTCAGCGTTCCATCCCAGTCCTCAAATGATCTTTTTTGAGTAACTCCAATTCTCTCCTCTTTTTTGGTTTCTTCTTTTTTTGGCTTCCCGTTTCATAATCGATGTGTAGGGTAACACCCAGTTCTGAATTCCGCGGCTTATATTTTTACCAATTCGGAATTCATTTTATCTTTCTCTTTGGCAATGGGTAGCAATTCCAAGATTCTTCGAAGAGAATCCAGATCTGGCTTTTTGGGTCTTTTGAACGTACGGGATACTGAAATCCTGTCCAAGTGTTTAACAACGATGTTTTTATTTATTTCATGATTATTATGGGACATAACTGGACAATTTTATTAAGCATCCTAGCACTGTGATCATCTGAATTTTTTATACCCTTTTCTGTGTTTTTTCCAGGAGTTGAACGCAAGAACAAGGTTCGAACTAGGTTTAGTCAATTTTATATATGTAGTTTAGACACAAATTACTAACATGTTGAAGGCATTGTGGCCGAGTGGTTAAGGCGATGCACTCGAATTGTTCGGGCTTATGCATTGGGATTTCCCGCGCAGGTTCGAATCCTGCTGATGTCGTTATTTTTTGTTGAGACTAGACAAACCCGTTCTTCTTTTGAGAAATAGAACCGAAAAACGGTTATTCGACTGCCTTCAAAAAGGCGATGTTTTCCTTTTTTCTTTTACTTTTAATACAAAGTATATCTTGCTCTAAGCTGTAATTTTTCCAAGTGCAAGACGCACAAAAATGCGCGTATGTGCAGTGGTGTTGGTGCACGAGAGATTTACCAGTTAGGATGAAATAATAGCAGGCGGAAACGCCTCAGATTGCTGCGAACATGAAAAGATAAGAAAAAAAGCCCCCAGAAAAAAGGGGGGATTTTGCTAAAATTGTATTTAATCCTTATTTAATTTCTTGAAATTTTACCTTCTTCTTCATCATCGTCGCCATGCTGACCCATGTGGCTTTGAAGAATAATGCACCTTTACTCTTTCGACCTGCTACTGGAAGCAATGTAATGTATTGAGAGCTTTCAATCACAAAATCATGCGCCTTTGTTGCATAACCTACGCGTCTCGTAGCTGAAAAAAGTAGCATAGCCCTGGAATTCTGGCAACTTTACACGGATACCGAAGTCAGGGATGATTTTCGGAGTTATTGCATAAATTTTAGTTGCATGCTTTCTTAAATGGCTAATTAATAAATGCACGTTCGCCCTTGCAATTTCTGCATGCTACAAACAACGAAACTTGCCCCCCCCTCCCCCCACTTTTATATCCCGACAAAACATTTTCTCACACATCCATTTGGTTTTCCCTCTTCAATTTTTTTCTTTTTTCTATCTACTGTTTTTTCTTTCTTCCTCACCCCATTTGGAAATAAATTTTCATCTCGAGAATCAAGAATCAGCTGTACTTATATGTAGTGATTTTTGTATTTGCCCCTGGCAGCTAGGCGTGGTCAATTACGAATTTAAGCGCCCTCGGTGGGGGCACCCCGGAACTGCACACGGCATTGTTGACACTGCAATATGAGACATACTTCCGGCTTGGGGACACTTCGATTCTATTCGTTTGCTTTTTTGATACCTTCTAGAACCTTCAAGGCAGTTGAAGCGCTATCCGCTATCGAGAAGCAGTTAAGGGCATTCTAAAACTAGAATTTGTTTATCTTTATTTTTTAGTCTTGGTAAATTTTTCTACAGCTAAAAAAAAAACATACCCAATGTGCAAAAGACATTTTCTTCAAGAGGATTAAGAGCCCCTTTTCACACAAAGGAATGAATGAGGCGGGCTATGGGGAGACGCGAATCTGTAAAGAGACCCGAGATCTTGAGCGAAATGCAGAATCCACTATTTCACGTAGTTCTGGGAATTTTTTAAAACATTATCCCGACCCAGATTCAAAGAAAAAAACAATCATTTGTTCAACAGGTGAAAAATCCGGTTTCTCACCCACTCACCTTTTTGCGAGCTCTATTCCAAAACGCATCCTTCCATACAAACCACAATAGGAGCACGCACCCTGACCCCATCTATGTTCCTTAATCGCCTTTGTTATCCTCTATAAAATGCTCCTCTTCGCTGGCAGATGCTGTTGAACAAATCCTTCTTACATAAATGAATTTCCTGATTCATCTTGCACCAGTGCAGTTGAATCTTCATGTTCTTTACGTGAGCGACCGTTTAATCTCCTCCACATGACACTGGCCTTTTCTCGAGATCCCTCTTCAAATCCAGTAGATTCTCGTCGTGAACAAGGAAATGATCTCACGATATTTGTCCGATATAAATTTGTTTCAAAATCTGATGCTGGAAAGTGCCTGGTTCTGATTCATGTTCGGAATTACTGTTTCAAATTTGGCAACCAGAAGCTTTCAAAGTAATCATAAAGAGAACGAATAAAAGGCAGAACAAAGGTGGCTTTCTTGCTAAACGCAAAGTAAATTCGTGATTTCCACGACTTTTTATGATTTTCTCATACCACCAGCTTTATTCGCCATGGTATAACGCAGTACTGTAGCGAACTGTAGCGAACTTTTATCCAACAAATGTAACCTCTGATCTGGAATATTTATGCTCCGGATTTTGAATGGACCCAATAACATTTTCTGTATGGAACAAACCAAAGAAAGATTTACAATTATGTGCGAATCGCAGTGTAACAAATAACAAATAACAAATTACATTAGACAAGAAGATTAAATAACATATAAAAGTTAGAACAAGTCTAATGGGACGAAATTATAGCTCACAAAAGGTAAGCAATAGGAATAGCAAGCATTGCGAAAGATGCGCCAACTTTACCTGCACCATTGAAAGCCGTGGAAACAGCTGCGGTAGATGCCGAAGCAGCGGATGAGCTCACTGGAGCTTGACCAGCGGCAGAAGTGCCATGCGAAACGCCTGCAGAATTGACAGCAGCAGAAGTTTGAGAGCCGCTAGCTCCCGAAGAAACCTTCGTGACTAAGGTGGTGCCAACAGAAGAGCTGCTAGAGGCGGCTCCTGAAACAGCGGCCGAGGCAGCACCGGAAGGAACATTTCCTACTGCACTAGATGCAGCGGATACGTACGTAGTCTTAGAACCGTTGGCGCGAGTCGAGGTTACAGTGACATACGAAGTTTGATCAGAAGAGCTCGAGGTGACAGTTCCAGCAGCTTCAGAGACAGTTGTGTAGGTCGTCTTTGAGCCATTAGCGCCAGTAGAAGTAACAGTAACAGGCGCAGCAGCGGAGGCAGATCCAGAAGAGATAGAGGTAACAGTTGTCACGGCGCCGTTAGCACCAGTGGATGTAAACCTCACAGTGGAGACTGCGGCCTCAGATGAAGAAACTGGGCACCAAGTCGTGTACACAGTAGTCTCTCCGTTCACAGTGACTGTAGTTGGACCCTGGGTGGCAGGAACTGTAGACTTGGAACATTTGTTGTCAGAACAAGAAGTGATTGTAAGAATAGTCGTTACAGTGCCGATCTTTGTTGCAGCAGGATCAGAAGCTCCGCCTAAAGTCGTCGTGTAAGTTGTCTTGACACCATCAACGCCAGTGGATGTCACGGTGGCCAAAGATGCAGCAGAAGATCCCAAAGATGCAGCAGTCGTGTATGTAGTGACGACGCCATTAGCACCAGTGGAGGTAACAGTCGACTTAGCAGCCTCAGAAGAAGACACTGGACACCAAGTAGTATAAACAGTAGTCTGGCCATGAGTCGTGACAGTCGTTGGACCTTGTGTTGCTGGAACTGTAGACTTAGAGCACTTATTCGCGGAACAAGAAGTGATTGTGAGAATTGTCGTCACAGTTCCGGTCTTGGTCTCAGCAGGAGCATTAGTAAGGCCAGCTGAAGTTGTAGTGAACGTCGTCTTAACGCCGTCAGCGCCAGTGGAAGTCACTGTAACAACAGTTGAAGCAGCAGAAACAACAGAATTAGCTGTCGTGTAAGTTGTCACGACGCCATCAGTGCCCGTAGAGGTCACAGTGGACTTAGCGGCCTCAGAAGAAGTCACTGGACACCAAGTAGTGTACACTGTGGTCAGGCCATTAGTCGTCACAGTCGTTGGGCCCTGCGTAGCTGGAACCGCGGTCTTCGTACACTTGTTTTCGGAACAAGAAGTTATCGTGATGATTCTGGTGGCAATTGTGTTGGTCAAAGTCGATGTGGAACCGCCATCAGTAACAAGTGGGCCTGCGGATGTGACAGAGCCAGCAGAAGAAGCGATACTTTCAGTGGACACGATAGCCTTCGATGACGACACGCTCAGTCCAGAAACAATGCCAGAAACACCAGCACTTGCAGAAGCTCTCACCTTGATCGAGGAAACAGTCACGCTAGAGGAAACAGCTGGTCCAGAAACAGAGGATGTTGCAATTGGAGATACTCCTTTCAGTGGAGAGGCAGCAGAGGATGCCGAAACAGCAGGCTCGGAAAATGGCACGACTGATCTCGAAGACAAACTTGAAGAAAGACTCTCTGAAACTGACCCAGTGCCAGAAGCAGAAGTAATCAAAGAACTAGTGGCAAAGCCAGAAGCACTTTCGGATCTTGAAGAAACCGTCAACGAAATATCCGCAGAAGAAAAACCAGGTTCCGTTGCCGAAGTAATGTTAGGTAATGCAGCAGCAGAAGAGCTAGCCTCAGAAGTAGAAAAACCTTCGGAAGTAACGGAAATCTTTGAGCTGGAAACTGCCTCAAGACTGGAAGAAATAGCCAAGGTGGATGCAACACTCTGACCAGATGCAACAACAGAGTTAGACGCAATATCGGAAGCAACAGCAGAGGAAATAGTCTTGGAATCAGACGACACAGACACCAAGGTCGTGGTAGAAGAAGAAATAGCCTCAAAAGACGATGCCTTGGACGATGAGGCAGGATACGAGAACTCAAATTTTGAAGTAGACGAAAGTGTATCAGTTGAAACAACCCAAGACCAAGTAGGGAACTCGGGAGATGTCACCGAACTTGTTGCAGACAAAGAATGAGTTTTAGACGAGAGATCAGTGGCAGAAATTGAAATACTCGACGTAGAGGCATGTTGAGAAGCAGGGTCAATCGCGGAGAAAGAAGAAGCAGACGAAGACGAAGACACAACTGCTGAAGAAGATGCAACCGCAGACGAAGAAGAAATCTCAGAAGCAGACACGGCAGCAGAAGAAGATGCAACCTCAGATGAAGAAGCAGTCTCAGACGAAGACACAACTGCTGAAGAAGATGCAACCGCCGACGAAGAAGAAATCTCGGACGAAGATGCAACCGCAGATGCAGAAGAAATCTCAGAAGCAGACACGGCAGCAGAAGAAGATGCAACCTCAGATGAAGAAGCAGTCTCAGACGAAGACACAACTGCTGAAGAAGATGCAACCGCAGATGCAGAAGAAATCTCAGACGAAGCTGAAGAAGATGCAACATCAGAGGCCGACACGGCAGCAGAAGAAGATGCAACCTCAGATGAAGAAGCAGTCTCAGACGAAGACACAACTGCTGAAGAAGATGCAACCGCAGATGCAGAAGAAATCTCAGACGAAGCTGAAGAAGATGCAACATCAGAGGCCGACACGGCAGCAGAAGAAGATGCAACCGCAGATGAAGAAGAAATTTCAGAAGCAGACACGGCAGCAGAAGGAGATGCAACCGCCGACGAAGAAGAAATCTCGGACGAAGATGCAACCGCAGATGCAGAAGAAATCTCAGAAGCAGACACGGCAGCAGAAGAAGATGCAACCGCGGACGAAGAAGAAATCTCAGACGAAGACACAACTGCTGAAGAAGATGCAACCGCGGACGAAGAAGAAATCTCAGACGAAATTCCAACTGCTGAAGAAGATGCAACCGCGGACGAAGAAGAAATCACAGACGAAGACACAACTGCAGAAGAAGATGCAACCGCAGACGAAGAAGAAATCTCAGAAGCAGATGCAACCGCAGACACAGAAGCAACCTCAGAAGAAGCGGCCGTAGACGAAGATGCAGACACAACCGCAGACGAAGAAGGAATCTCAGACGAGGATGCAACCTCAGAAGCAGAAGAAGCGGCCGCAGACACAGAAGCAACCGCAGAAGAAGCTACCTCAGACGAAGCTACCTCAGAGGAAAAAGCAGACGAAGAAGCAGACACAACCGCAGACGAAGGAATCCCAGACGAAGATGCAACTGCTGAAGAAGACGCGACCTCAGAAGACTTAGTCTCAGAAGAAGACACGACAGCAGAAGAAGATGCGATCTCAGAAGAAGAAACAACCATAGAAGAAGATGCAAGTGCTGAAGAGGATGCAACCGCAGACGAAGAAGCAGACACAAAAGCAACTTCAGAAGAAGCGGCCGCAGACGAAGAAGGAATCTCAGACGAAGATGCTATTTCAGAAGAAGAAACAACCAAAGACGAGGAAGCAGGCTCCGAACTGGATGCAACGACAGAAGAGTGTGGCCCAGAACTGATAGAAACAACTGGTTCAGAAAGAGATGCCACTTCAGAAGATGCGGAGATAGTAGAAGAAATGCTTTGCTGCGAAGATCCAGAAATAGAAATGGCCTCAGAAGTAGCAGCTGCAGAAGAAGTACCGGAGCTAGCAGGGGCACCAGAAGTTAACGAAGAAGCAGCGCCAGTTGAGGAAGCAATTGAAGAAGAGGGTGATCCTGAGGCCAGAGCAGAGCTGGTAGAAGTCTCGGAAGTCGATGCTGAAACAATACCAGACGAGCTAGGCGCGACTGCAGCAGAGGAAGAAGATGGAATACCAGAAGAGCCAGCTCCATTAGAAGAGGCAACAAAGCTTTCTGTCGATGAAGCTCCAGTTGAAGAAGCTCCAGTTGAAGAAGCTCCAGTTGAAGAAGCTCCGGACGCAGATGAACCTGTAGATGAACGAGTAGATGAGCCAGTAGTTGCAGATTCAGCGGGAGCCACACTCGAAGATCCCAGACCAGCAGATGCACTGGTTTCGTCTGCTGACAACAGAACTGGGAGAGGGAGTTGCTCACCGGGCAAGGATTGAATGTCGGAAAGGAAATTCGACAAATCATCTCTCTTCGCAAAGAATCTGGCATCAAATCTCGCCTTCAAGGCAGCAAACGAACTCGAAGGTGACTTGCTAGCATGGATATGGAAGAAAGTCATACTGCTTGCATCTTTCAAAAGCTTAGCTGGAATCTCGATAGTTCTTCCGGCGTTTTCTATATCATTAAAGAACTTTTGGTTGTCAATCAACACATAGTATGCATCCACATTGTAGTTGTCGCTCGAAACGTACTCGAAGTTAACTGGCAAAGAGGTTGGGATAGGGAGAGGACACGATCCAGAGTCCCAGTCCACAACAGCCACCTGCACACCATTGACACGACAAATAGCCAACGAAGACGAAGTCGCGCTCGATGAGCTCACGCTGGAAGAAACAACACTCGAGGAGGCCTCGGTCGAGGAAGCGCTGGCTGGAACAGAGCTAGAAGAAATTGGTTCGGAAGATGAAGACGAAACCGAAGAAGATTCAGACACACTGGACACAGCAACACTAGAGGATTCAACACTAGAAGAAGCAACGCTAGAGGCAACAGGCACAGCAGAAGTTGCACTGGACAAAGCAATACTCGAAGAAACACCCGAACCTGGGTCAGCAACAGAAATCACAGCCGAGCTTCCAACGTTTGTACCAGACAAAGACTTGATGTAAGCCACTAAATCAGACTCGGCATCTCTCTTAGCCACAAATTTGGAGTTAAATCTGGCTCTCAAAGCGGAAGTTGAGTTTACAGCCGGCGTCTTGTCATCATGAATCTGGTAGAGAGGGAACTCGCCAAGCTTGTACAAGTCAACAGCTGGGATGCTGATGGTTCTTCCTGCATATTGCACGTCGTTGAAATACTTGTCATCATTCACCTCGGCATAGTATGCGTCAACCTTGTAACTGTCAGAAGAAACATAGTCGAAGGTCACAGGCAAAGATACTGGGATAGGGAAAGCACAAGTACCAGAAGCCAAGTCGACAGTCGAAACCTGCACGCCATTTACGTAACATCCCGCTTCAGACCCACTAGAAGAGGCACTTGGAACAGATTCTGAGGAAGAAATAGAAGACGAAGATTCAACAGTGGAGGATGCAATTTCAGAGCTAGCACTAATGCCAGAGGCAGTTTCGGAAACAGGAGTTGCTGAAGAAACAGTTGCCGATTCAATTGAAGAAGTGTAAATTCCGGAAGTGACACCCTCGGATCTGGTCGACTCAGAAGAAGCAGCAGAAGCAGCAGAAGCAGAAGTAAACTCGGATGTTGGAATTGCACCAGAAGAAATCACAGACACCTCGGATGTTGGAACCGCGGCAGAAGACGAAACAGAAACTTCAGATGTTGGGACGCCCTCAGAAATAACAGAAGTCCCAGATGTAGCAGCTCCCTCAGACAAAGCAGAAGTCTCAGATTTTGGAATTGGACCAGAAGTAGAGGCAGCAGAAGTAGCAGAAGTCACATCATCCGCAGAAGAAACAGGTGAAACGAAGGAAGCAGTAGCGTCTGAAGAAAATGCATCAGTTTGCGAAGAAGCCGCGGCCTTAGAAGCAGAAGCAACTCCAGATGGGCCTGCAACATTAGAATTAGCAACACTAGAAACAGCAGGAGCCTCAGAAGAGGAACCTGCAGTGCCAGACACAGAAACAATATCGCTAGCAGAGCTGCTTTCTGAAGTTGCTGTAAAAATCGACGAAGCGCCGGTCTCGGAAGTGGTCACACCCTCGGAAGTAGAAACAGCCGCCTCGGTGGAAGATACATGGGCCTCGGTTCCAGAGGGAGAAGATCCGGCAGCCTCGGAAGAGCCGAACGTGGATGCATTAGTCTCGGAAGAATATCCGGTCGCCTCAGTCGACGAAACAAGACCCTCGGTCGAAGATCCAGCTTCGGAAGAGAAAGATGCAACAGCCTGCGAGGAAGTTCCGGGGATAGCAGACGATGTCGTGCCCTCGGAAGGAAGGGCGGTGCTGGAAAATGCGACACTGGAGGAATCGCCCTGCACAATGGATACCGCGTACTCGGCAACATCACCAACACTGGTACCTGCCAACGATTTAATGTAGGCCACCAAATCAGACTCGGCGTCTCTCTTTGAAACAAGCTTCGAATTAAATCTTGCTCTTAAGGCCGAAGTTGAGTTCACTGCAGGCGTTTTATTGTCTTGGATCTGGTAAAGAGGCACATTTCCAAGATTGTTCAAATCAATCGCAGGAATATTGATCGTTCTGCTCGCGTACTGAATGTCGTTGAAATACTTCTCGTCATCAACGACTGCATAGTACGCATCAACCTTGTAGTTATCGCTCGAGACGTAGTCAAATGTCACCGGCAACGATCCTGGGATGGGGAAGGCACAAGTTCCAGAAGCCAAGTCCACAATAGAGATTTGCGCGCCATTAACAAGACAGGCGGCTCTCCCAGAATCAGTACTGGAAGAAGATGGGACAGCAATAGTAGACGAAGGAACAGTTTTGGTAGAGGAACCAGCCTCAGAACTGGAGGAAACAGCAGAATCGGGTTCAGACACAGAAAACTCGGCCGAGCTTCCCACACTTGTACCATCCAACGATTTAATGTAGTCAACTAAAGTTGCTTCGGCGTCCCTTTTCGACACAAGCTTCGAGTTAAATCTCGCTCTCAAAGCAGACGTTGAATTGATAGCAGGGGTTTTATCATCGTGAATCTGGAAAAGGGGCACAGCAGCCAAATTGTTCAAGTAAATAGCGGGTATAGTGATTGTTTTGCCGGCGTACTGGACGTCGTTGAAGTATTTTTCGTCGTTCACCAACGCATAGTACGCGTCGACATCATAATTATCGGAAGAAATGTAATCAAAGGTTACAGGCAAGGATGCGGGAATGGGGAAAGCGCACGAGCCAGTATCCAAGTCCACAACGGACTCTTGGACACCATTGACACGACAAGCCACGTCGATGGCGTTAGAGGTTGCTGCCAAAAACGAAGCGGCGGCAATCCTAACAAACTTCATCTATAGCTTAGGTGGGATTGGGTATTAATGCAGTGAGGAAAGAAAAGAAAAGAAAAGAAAAGAGAAAGGGAAAAAAGAAGATCTCGGGTGCTACGTTCGGGATAGCCCGCCATGTATATATATTCCCGAATCATCGGACAAGTCCTGGTGGATGCAAAGCATTAATTTCCCTTATTTTTGATGCGACCGTTTGCGTTCACACCTGTTCCTGCGGGATAAACCACCGTGATTGACGCGCCATACAGGAAAATTCACTGATGCGGACACTCCTAAATCAGGATGGCCCGATATGCTCTTTTGGCCGATCGGGCTACCCAAGCCACCGATCGTTCCCAGTGACAAAAGATTGACGTTATTCAGGTACCGAAACCAGAAAGATCGTGTATTTTATTTTCAGTTCAGTACAGTTCAATCTGGTTTTTGAAATCTGGTTTTTTTGACTCGAAAGTGATGACGAGGATCCGAAAAGTAATCAAAGTGCTGGGGTAACGCGGTAGTTACTGTTCAGCAATATACAGATGCGCAAGCAGGTCCGTCATAGAGCTCATGCATGTACTCAAGCGCACACGCGGGAAATCGGGCAATTAATGCATATCGGTTTTTTCAGAGCAAGAATTGACGGGGCACCAACCGTAGCTGAGGGCAACTCGCCGTTGGCCTATGCAAAACTTGGGCGCTGAGTGCAAGAAAATTTCTACAATCACAGTGGGAAAATTCGGATTTCCGGATTTCTCTCTCGAAAAAACAAGAGAGAAAAAAATTCCTCACCACCTTTTTTTTTTTCATTTCCTGCAACTGCCAAGCTGCGAAAACACGTATCTCTTGACATTTTAGTCTAATTGAAGCATTTGATTTAACCCTTTTGAACAAAATATACTATTTCTTTACTTCAAAATTCACCCATTTACTTGACGTGAACTTTAATATCTAAGCCTTCTGTAGAGTGAGGTGTTTATTAGTGACCGACTTGGCCAACATGATTTTTCTTGTATTTCTCAGTGTATTTTTTAACACACGACCCCAGCCCCTTTAGCCAAGGTGGAGGGTGGGAGGCAGGGCCCGTAGGGGGAAAATTCGGGAAAATTCATGCCACCACCCCCTTCGCCCCCTAAGCAATTATCTAGCTGGCTAAGGCTCATGTGCATACTAATGCATGCTCACTATACAGTACGACGAATTTTTTCCCTGAACAAGTTTTGGCCGAAAATCATACCTCGGTCAACAACCCGGCCGTTACTGCCGAAAACTCTCTCGCCGATAAGAAAAAGGAAAAATCAAAACAAAACAAAACACGGGCATTTTTTCATTCGGAAATGTTGTCCAATTTTGCTTTTGTTTGTTTTTACTTTTTTCTTTCTTCTCAAGATTTCGCGTATGCTGGTGAGCCCCTCGAGATTATTTCTCACGAAATCAGGAGATTAATCCGACAACGCAATACGAGCTTCATGCAAGTGCTCTCCGGTGCGATAAGGACCAGCAAAGGTTGCATGAAGGAAAAAAAAAATTGAAAAGTTGGGTTCTAGAGCAATGTGAGTGTGTTTTTTTTTTCTTTTTCTAAGATTGCTGTTAGCGAGTCCGATTTTCTTCGAAACGGATTAAAGCAAAACAATGGAAAGCAACCTTCGCCGAACTTGCCCGAATAAACAGAGAAATACGGACCGCAGACAAAAACCCTCGTGCGTCCTCAAATGAGAAGAGGTGCAGGTTTAGCCCCCCACGCGCATATCTGTATGCACGTACCTGTTCTGCTTAACAACTGAACGTGTTTGGATGTTGAGTTCGCGCTGGCCCTTCAAAAAAAAAAAACAAATATTGTACTGGTAAGTCACGTTTACCCAGCATGAGAAAATCTAATGCTTTTTATGTCTATTTAGAGATTAAGACTAATTTTCTTTAAAACATTGACTCGCTTTTTTTCGAAAATTAACCCAGGCAGAAGACCCTTGCTCAAGTAGTGCTTGACTATTGCTAAATTCGCAGGGCGCGCGCCATGGTTTTTTTCTTTTCTTTTTAGTTAGCTGCATCCATTGGAAGGGCTTCAAATGCATACGGGTGAAGAAAAAAGGCGGAATTGTTTTCAAGATTGCTATGGGCGGGCGGACTTCACTTCCTACATATGCACAATTTATTTGCTTAGTTTTCTCCTACCCATTACAAGCTAACGGGTAACTCTAAAAATTAGCAAACAAAAGCAATCCCCCACTAAAAATAACGTCCAATCACGAGAGCGCCTTCAACAAAATGATTGTCTTCAATATTCCCTCGAAGATTCTTGTTGAGAAGAGACCAGAGTAAAAAATATCTCCTCCGTCTATCCCCCTTCCTACCCCCGAAGCAATCCACAGAAACAGTGTGGATTGAACCGTCTGCTATCTAATTTTGCTATGCCGGTGGCTTTTTTTTCTTTTTTTTTTTTCTTTTTTTGCTTGTTTTCTTGTTCCTCCGGGTAAATAAATCTGAACTTGATTGAGGCTTGTTGCAGGTTACTAAAAATATTTACATGTAGTTTGCTCGCTCTCTGTTATTGCCTTCAATGCGCAAGCATGACTTTAATGTACAACAGCAGCAGCAGGACCCGTAACAACTGGAATTATTTTCCTTGGCCGAAAATCTAGATTTTTTAGCTTTTTGTTAGGCCGATGGCCTCGTGGGAAGGCTGTAACTTTTTCCACCTCCCATTGGGGATTGTATTGCAAATGCTTTGTTTTCACTCTACAGAGGGCAGAAAAACTCTTCCTGTTTAATTTCTAAATTCACAACATAGTTATTTTTTATTTTTATTATAATTTTGGAAAATTCTAGTCCAGAAATGAGTTCAAATTTTTGTGTTTTTATTGTCAAAATTTCATAATTTCACAAATACAGCAATCTAATTTTTCTGAATTTTTAGCAAAATACTATGAATGTCAGAAAAAGGAAAAACAAAAATGCAAAGCGTTATTTCATCTCGTTCAAATTTCTTTTAATTTTGTTTCTATATTGAAAAGAGCCGAATCTTCAATACTTCTTATTATCTTCTTTACATAAAATAGCCACATTCTTGTTTACTCCAAAAGATCTAAAAAAGCCGCAAAACCGATGAGGCGTTGCGGGACTTTTACCCTACTTGCGCATCACGCCACTTCACCGCTGGTAGTTAGCGAACGTTTGGCCCGTTTCATTCTTAAACGGCAAATACGGCATATTATTCCTCGTTTAGTCTATAGAGCTTAAAAGAATATTTTTGTGTTTAAATACTTTAACTGTGAAATTTATTTTTTAGATTATTGAGTTATTTTTTCAAAATAGCGTGATGAGATAGAAGAACTCCAGCTGGATGCTGAAGCCAGCACTGAGAATATGAGTTGCGCACGACCACTGCCTCGCGCGAATGAGAAGGGATTCTGTCGTCCGCCCAAAATCTACAGAAACCACGGCAAACGGATTATCGCGGACATGTAAACCCGAAGAGTACTAATGATACTGTCTCTCTGTTTCTGTCTCTGCCATGGTCTAGTAGATTTCAAATTTAAGCCGTTTATATTCAAACATGCTGGCTTGTCAAATTCGAAATCCTAATGATTTTTAAGCAATTACATAGAAAACTAGACGGATAACCAACGAAAAACAAACAGTCAATTAGTTAGTAAATTAATTAATTAGAGAAAAAAAACCAACAAGCCGTGTATCCCAACAATGAAAGACACACTTATTTTAAGAGCTATTCCTCCTCCTCCTTCAAATGTAGAACTGGGTATTTCTGCTGCAGAAAAACGATCGAGTTTTCCCTTTGGGCTTTCAGCACCTACTTCTTGAAAATATTCCGGATGGGGAGATTCCAGGTTTTCGAATGAATTATCTCCATCGTGTTCAGCAGGAAAATGTGGGGAATTCCCACTCTGAGATTCTGAGAGTAAATCAGCTAAAGCAAAGTCTGGGGCCTTCTCATTATCAGCCATATACGTAGATAATCCTGGATCTTGCTTTTCATCATCGTTTTCGTGCATATTTTCAAGTCCCGCAAAGTCCCCTTCGTATGCCTCAGAACTTTCCCAATTAGACACTGGATTGGAAAGCACATTTGAGTCTTCCCGATTTTGCGGAAAAACATCCAAAACACCTACTTTTGCCATTGTAGAATCACCCAAAATTTCTTCATGATTGGGTACAGTTTGGCAAATTCTGGAATCAACATTTTCATTGTTAAAATTAAAGTGGGGCCGACGTTTCAAGCTCACGCAATCAGTGTTTAAAGGCTCAATATATTCTTTAATCATTTCCGAGCCATGAGCTCCGTATAGTCCATGAACCGAGTTAATTCTTGGATAATCAATATTGATGGCGTAAAAACTTTCGAAAGCATCACCAGTGAACTCAAACTTTTGGACAGGAGTAGGTGTCTCGGAAGTTGAAGCAAATGAACTCATTGATGTTCCCAAAAACGAAGCCACATGTGAAAATTGTGTGGACGGTTTAGAAGACACAATTTCTGAAGAATCGTGATAAAACTTATGGGCCGAATTATTTCCACTAAAATTCATGATGGGTTTCGATACAGACATGATTTCGGTAGAAACCGAATCCAGCATATCGTTATCCGAAAACCTTGGCATTGACGAGTCCACAGAGGGTTTAATTCCAGAAGAGGCATTGTAAATTGATGACTCACTTAACGGATAAACTTGAGCAGGTGGAACCTCAAATTTTGGCTCGACATCCTCTGCTGATGATACTTCAATAGTTGGAGGATTATTGAGTAACTCTTCATTTTTTGGAGGGTCTTGTGGATTCACGTGTATTGGATCAAAGCCAGTCGTCGAATCATCCTCTTGCAATTCTGTGAAAACTTGCTTAGAATCAACAAAAATTGGATCCGGCTCGATTGAACCATAGACCTCTTGATCATCAGTACCACCCACTATATCAATTGCTTTTGAGGGGATTTTATCTGAATCAATTCGAGAGCTTTCAAAGTCTTCTTTCGGAAACAAGTCTGATGCTCCAAAAGATTGATCAAACAGAGTTCCCAACGGGGTTTCGATTGAAAAAGTGTCTGAAATATCAGGTATGTCAGAATCAAGTCCGATTTTCAATTCAGGGATATCAGGTAAAAGTAGTTCAGTAAATGATTCACGCGGATCATTGACTTCTATAGAAGACTTCGAACTTCCAAGTATCTCCGTATTCAGATCAGTATTCAAATCCTTAATATCGATTTCTAGTGGCTCTATGAGAATTCCAGAAGAAATTTCAATTGGAGTTTTAGGAACAGGGGTAAAAGTTTCGGAAAAATCAGAATTCAGAGTATCATCCATATTAGTGGTATCGAGTAAATTCGGGCCAGAAGGGGTTGGTTTCGCCCAAAGAAGGAAAAGATCAACCTCCAGCCCCGAAGAATCTTGCAGACTGATGTTCCAGTGGAAATCTTCCCCGTTTCCAAATACCACTATTCTGAAAGGATAGTAGAACTTGCTATGTAATTTGAAATCACCAAACGATTCCACACGATTATCAAGAAGCTTCCAGTTATGATCAATCGTGTATGAATCGTCTTTTTGTTCCACACCTGGCCCAATTTGAAGACTTGAAATAAACCAATCTGTTAGCCGGATTCTATAATTATCATCTCGAGGAGGTTCGAAATGTCCAACAATCTCAATTATTCGTGGAGACTGAGCCATATCAAGCTCAAATTTGACCGTGGGGCTATCGAGGAAACCCTTCAGAATTTTCTGCAATTTTGAGTGATCTTTGAGCACGGCTTCATGGCTTTTACCTGTGGGGAACAAGTATACATTGTAGTAAAAACCAGAACGAGTAAATTTGGGGCTTTGAGTGGAACTTAAGTATGAGATATCACTGTTAACTTCTGAAACAAACTCAGAATCCAATTGCTGGATTTCTCCATTAAGCACCAACATAACGCCATATGGGATAGTAACAAAAACCGGCACTCTTTCGGCCCAAGATATGTAAGTCACAACCACGGGATAGTAGTTACCCTCCTCCAAATACACTTCTTTAGGCGAATCACTGCTGAAAATATCGCCTTCACTAAAAGGTTTTTCATTAAAGTCCCAAGGTTCTGGGTGTTTGGGCCCGACATTAATAATTGCCAATTTTGTATCATAAATTGAAAACTTATGCATCCCTGTCACTGCCGCTTTGTAGAAACCCGTCACTCTCCAAACATAGACCTCCAAAGGAGGGGGTACAATCACTTCGATCGGTTCGGTACCGAGAAAAACTTCAGTAGGTGGTTCTGGCATGCTCAAAAACCGGTTTTGTTTCACCAGAGAAAGAACTGGGGGCGACTTGTCGTAGAACTTAGTTGAGTGCACTCGATTGAAATCTGAAATGCTTTTTAAAGCAACAACAGAAGTTAAGGAAATTATTAAATGGCGTAAATTCATGATGAGAATACTATATCTTTATAAGGAGAAAAAAAAAAGAACAGATGGTAATAAAGGTCTTTTCTTTGAATATAAATACTTTTGGTATTCCTCAGCACCTAGAATTCGTCAGACTTAATCTTTTCGGCAAAGCGTGTCCTTTCCTTTCCAAATTTCATCTGATAAAAAATTGGTACCTATAAAATACAACGTTGTTGGATTGTTTCAAGTTCTAATTTGAAAGCTCCACTTTTAAAACAATGGGTTTTCGGTATTTAAAGACAATTTTCCAGAGGGAAAAAACAATAAGCTAGACAGAGAAGGATTAGCTCAATCTAATTTTTCAAGCATTGCTTCTTTCAGAATATTCATATTTAATAAACAAGAATAATTACAAAAACCTTTAGTCCCTCAGATGACCACGAAATCGGGCGTAGACTGGAAAAAAAGATATGAGATCTCAAAAATTGCTTTTTCATTTGGAAGTCCTTGAAAACAGAAAGTTGTCTAAGAACTATCGAAATAGTTCTTCAATTATTAGTCACAATTATTGAGGATTCTCAATCAACTGCCCCTCTGTCCAAAGCTAGGAGAGGAATTCCCCTTTTGGGACAATGGTGGCGGAGCTTCTCCGTTTTGGCCTTCAAACATTTGAAAGTTCGAGGATTGTTTTCCTCTTTTGTCACTTGATCGATCTGATAAGGAAGAAAATATCTTGTGTTAACACCTCACCAACAATGGTATTTAGAAGATGCTTTTGTTGCACATCAAGACAGACAATCTTTCAATGGTAAGAATTTCACCAAAAAGGCGTAGCATAGCCCCAATTACTATAAACTTAGGCCGACAATATTTCAGATGAGACAGCAGATAATTGTGATTTCCCCGAAAAGCCAGGCCACTTGATGAAATAAAAACAAAAATTTATGTATTCTCGAGAAGCAATTCTACGGGTAAACTTTCAAGCGAAAGCTTGTCATATTTTGTTTTGAACGATTCAACCAAATCTAAAAAACATGATTAATGTGTTAGAAATATTAAATGCTTTCTGATAATCATGAAAATATTGGATATACAGTATTTGTTCAATCACTTTGGTGAAGTGTGTCGCTTGTTCAAAAATTGCACACGCCCTTTTTCAAAGAACAAGAAAAGAGCATGCCGCATGACATGAGGTTTGGACTTGAGTTTAATGAAAAAGAGAATCACTCACTAGAGACCCTAGGTTCATTTTCGGTAATAGGTTATCCAAAAGTGGATATTAGACAATGTCATCCTTATTTCTTGAAAAAGATAATGGTGTAAGACTTTATGAAAAGCCAAATTTCACAAACCAGTAATTTCAATAATCCAAAAACATCGAGAAAACAAAAATACAGTGGCTGCATATCTCTTTTGGTGACAATTTTAAAAATACACTCTTGGATAAGAATTACTCAACTTGTGTATGTCTTTCTCTAATTTAGCTTTTTTCACTCTCCATGACAAACAAGCTGCACAAAAACCTTCCTCCCATGGCGTATGTATGCTCCTTTAAGCTCAAAATAAACTCCGAGCCAGATAATTCTTCGCTCCTCTTCGCAGCCATCACGATCTTTGATGTCATTTGTTTCACAAAGTCATTATTTCTATCTTCGGGATCTGCATTCATGTCTAACTTAATGTTTTGGGACTGTAAGTAAGCTTCTTCGGCAACAGGTCCGCTTCTTTAAAAAGCCAGTAACCTCTTCTAACAACTCTTAGTCGGCAGATATAATGTCTTTTCCTAGCTGTTTAAGCTTCTTCCTGTAAACCTTGGGATTAGAGTTTGGAGTAAATAGCTCAGTGAAGTTATGATACACCAGCTCAATGCAAGCAACAATTGGAGAAGCAGCCAGAGTTGATTTGGCTGAACTTGATTCACTTCCAACGGTCATAATTAACTTTTCTTATGAATTTGAAGAAATATCGATTATCGAATGATATCACTTTTCTTCATTGAATATGGCTGCAGTAAGTAGCCAATGCTTTGATTTGCTAACCCTTTTTTGGTTGCAAAAGTAATGAATATTTTCTTGCATTTCGAAATTGAAGAAGAAAAAAAGAAACAACCCGTGGCTTCGGAAAAAAATACAATTTCTAGAATTGGCAATATGTTTTGTACCCAAAGTCAAATGTTTGAGGCGCGGTGCTTCTACTACTGAAGTTTCCAACCCAGAGCATATTTTAAAAAGCAAGTATAGCAGACAAAATTGAAAAGAGTAGATTTTCTTCCTAGAGAGCCCCTTGATACCCAAGTTTAGAAACTGTCATAAACAGCCACAAGGGCGCATGTATCTCAACGCAGAATAAAAGATAATAAGAAATTTGGTTTAACTCTACTTTTTCATAGAAGACATGACGCTTCACTGAGGTGACCCTCGGATTGTAGAATTGGCTTAACATCCAAGTTTTTCTGTAGGTTTTTTTTTGGTACTATTCTTGCCATATTGACAGTTTTCGCAACATCCCAAAGTCTAGCTTATACGCGTAATATGGTAAACCAGGGCATAGTTAATAGAGAACCCTAAAATCGAATTCATCAACAATTTTGTTTTTGTTATATCCAAAATAGAGGGTTGAGGACTAACCATGATTTCACATAACCCGATTCCCGAAAAGGCACCTGGTGCAAAAATCTTCAGTGTAATACCCACTAGAGCTGAAAACTATGGATGGCTAGGGGGTTTATTTACGGGGGTTTCTTCCTCTGAGGAGTTTGGTATGCCTAGTGTTGAAGATATCTTGGAAAATATGAAAAGCAAAGAAGCCTCGGAAGATATTGCAAATATCGTATTCATGGCAAATGTCTTGAGGAAACAAGACCCACATATCTACAAATTTTCTGGACGGTCAGCTATCGCCACCACAATGCTTATTTTGAAGTTGGCAGGGCACTTAGCCGAAAAGGCATACATGAAATGCAAGTTATCTTCAACAGTAGGCCTAATTATTACAGATGATGGCTCTGCAACAATCCTTGACACAGATCTGGAGAATAGAATCGAGTGTTATATAATGAGATTTATTTACGGACTCACCTCCCAAGATTTATTCACCGCAGTCTTAACAATACGCAAAGACCTTAAGTACCATTTTTTTGGTATGGAAAGGCTGACTGGTACCTTAGGTCTTCATTGTATTTATCTTCTTGAATTGTTAGACATGCTGTGCTCTCCATATTGGATGAGATTTTATGTCCGTCTATTCCGAGCTAAACTTCTCGAGACAAGGCTGGAAGTTTTAGAAATCTTCGACTATGCTTTATTTCTCGACAGATCAGAGCTTGCAAGAGTTTTAGTGGGCCATTTGGATGAAGAATGGAAGGCGAATTGGCTGAATAGATACATCCCAAAAGAACCTCGCGTCAGTATAGAACACGGAAGGGCCATAGTTGATACAGTGTTTAAATTGCTACTGGATCTTTTGGAAAGGCTGCAAATCGAAAGGTATTTGAACGAGCCAGAAATGAGTACAGAAACCGAGGATTAGGTGGCTCAATTTCACACTTTGATATCAAAAATCAGGGAAATAAAATTCGGAAAGTTGAGAGTAGAATCAAAGGCAAAACATTTGCAGCAAGCTCCGATTCAAAAATCTTGATCTCATACTAAGGCCAGCGAGCATATGAGCAAAATTTCTGTTTGGAGAGTTTAAATTATCTTTCCTTGGGGCTATAATATGAGCTCTTTCAAAAACTCGTGATGGGCTCCAGATAGACGTTTAAGATTAAATGCGTAAAATCACTCAAAAAAGCTCAATTTGGTCATACCCGGGTTGAAAGGTTTGCATCATCACAAGCAGATCTATATCAGAAACTCTATTTCACAGGAATACCTTCAAATAATGATCTATGCTTTGAGCTCTTTTGTAATAAAGAACATTAGTTGACTATACAATTTTTTTCTGAAAAAAAAAAAAAAAAGACAGAAAGACGAACTAAAGACCAGGAGCTAATATCATAATTAATATCAGAAAGCACAAAATAATGAGACTATTTCCCATTTGAGCCCGGCCAGATCCCTGGTAAGTGGAAAAATTGTTCGACATCTTTTCTGATGAATGATTTTCCAAATTTTCTTTTGACTTCGAGGCTTCTCCTGAATAATTCGGGCTTTCAATTACCACTTCTTCCCTGAGGATTTTTAGCTGCTGGACGCCTGAAGCTTTAGAAAAGTCATCATCCGTTGTTTTGTTCAAGATACTCGAAACTTGTACTTTCTTTGCAAAAGCGGATTGCAATAATCCATTTTCTTTTTCTCCTTGTGTGACATACCGACTCAAAAGCCCTTCTTGTGCCGAATTTCCTTTCATCACAGAAGGTAAGCTGAGCTTCTTTGAAAGAATTTGAGAGTCGGAAATAAAAGTTTCAGTGCTAGTGGATTGAAGCTTACCGCATGAAGTCTTCAAGCATGATATATCCATCTCTTCATCACTTGCTGCTAAAGTTGGACTTTCAAATGTCTTTGCTAAAGCAACAGCCTGGGTTGTCACTTGTGTTTTCTTGTTTAAAACGTTTGACTCCAGAGATGTTGGAAGAAACAGTTCGCAATTTGAATCAACGGGGCACTCGGAACTTTGAACACCAACTTTCAGAGTTACATCAAAATCTTCATCAAAATCGAGATGGAATTTCTTAAGCTTCACGGTTTTTGGTCTTTTCTTAGATAAGCCAGTTGTAATACTTCCAGCTTCGAGTGAAAGAGAAACGATTGATGAGCTTTTACCTGGATCCAAAAGAGGAGAAATGGGTGTCTCAACAGTAAGCGGTGTTTCAATTGAAGAAATTTCATAAACACTCCTCCCGGGGTTGATTATTTCAAGGCTTGAGAGGGGATTTTGGTCGAGGGATTGGCTTGGTTCCTTTAACACTAGTTTCGAATCTTCTGGATTCGTCACGTGAGAAACATATCCAGCTTCTGTTAGGTCTTTAAGCTGTGATTCATCTTCAAAATTATCGACAGAATCTGGGATATTAGTTTCTGGATTCTCTATATCAGACTGATTTTCTTCTGACACCAGAATATCCGGGAAAATCGGTTTAGGCGGAGAAGAGAAAGGGATTCCAGAATCAGGGCTCGTCTCTTCTGTCCTTGGCCATTCCAATATTTCTGGCTCTTTTCTGGAATCAGTATCGGCAAAAGATCCAACTTCACCATCAACTGGCGCTAGGCTTTGAAATTCAGAATTAAAATTCAACTCATCATTCTCATCCTCATCCACCTGAAATGGGCCCTCAAGACCCTCATAGGCCGGGTCCAAAATAAGTAAAGGTGCACCAGGAATCTGATGACCACTATTAGCTACTGAGTCTTTTGAAGATACAACTTCTAGTGAAGTACCATCAGGAGATAATGCTCCAGAAGAGCCACCAACACTGTCATCTGAAGTTTTAGATGATGGAGCTTCAAGCAGCAGCCCCTGTTTGGATTTAGTTGATATCAGGTTTTCAGAAAGATCAGGAGTTTCCCACAAATGGAAAAGATCAACTTGATTGTTCCATGAATCGACTGCAATCGTATTCCAGTTCGAAATTTTCTTTTTGTCGAGTATCACTATTCTGAAAGGGTAATGCATTTTTTTCTGGAGCTCAACGAAAGGCGGAGAAGAAACAAGCCTGATATCAAAAATAGTCCATTTGGAATTGATGGTATATTTTTTCTTCTTTTGCTTGAACCCGGGCCCAATTTGAACACTACTGAACACTTGGTCATCTAATTTCACAGTATATTTACCATCTTTTGGTGGCAGAAAATGGCCCAAGATCTCCAAAATATATGGCGAATCTCTCAACTCGGGGCTCACCTTAACATAGCTTTCATCGAAATGGCCTTCCGCAAGAGGTGCAAAGTCCCGTTGTTCTTTGAGTAAGCGCTTGTAACGGCTCCCTCTGGGGGCTGGAAATACTTTATAAGCGAATCCCGTCTTTTTGTAATCACTACGTGAAGGTACGACTCCAAACGGCACACCCGCAGCTGTATAGATTTGCTTGCTTATTTCCTGTTTCTTATCATTTAATCTGGCATAAATAGGCACGAAATCCGGACCGCCAATGTAAGAGATTTTCACGGGATAATAGTTTCCCTTATTCAATTTATAGGCTCTTGGCCATTTACTGAAAACATATTCGTTTTCAACAACCTGGTTTCCTTGGCCCTTGATGATGGGTAACTTCCAGCCCAACTGAATTATAGCAATTTCGGTGTCATCAATAAAGAAAAAGTGGTTTCCTGTCTCTTGAGCAAGAAAGTACCCATTTAATTCCCAAATATAATGTTTGAATGGAGCTGGAACTGCAATATCCACGGGGAAACTACCGTTAGACACTATTGAGGGTGCCTCAGGCAAACTTAAAAATTGGTTTTGTTCTCCCAGGAACAAAATGGGAGAAGAATCAACATATACTTTGGATGTATGCTTTTTGCTAACTTCAAGAAATTTGCCTGTTGCAGCCATGCAAAAAGTGAGTAGTAGAAGCAAAGGCATTGTTTTGGGTGGTTATAGAAATTGCTAATTTTGAAATGGGGAACGTTTCCTCTTCTTATATAAATAATTCACTCAAAGAAATACATCAGAGAAGATTACCGATGAAAAGTATTGGGAAAATAATACTTTCTTGGCCGTAGAATAAGAAAGTGATGGAATTGTTCTTTCTCCTCAATACTTTTCGGAATTCCATTGTTGGTTCGGTAACGGAAGAGCAAGAAAAGAATAGAGAAATCACTTTATCGAAAGAGCACAATAGCCACTAAGCCACATGTTTACAGCCCACCAATTTACATAGGTAGTTTCCTATTTTGACCTCAAGTATTGACGTGCGACAACATCTCTTCCTTTCTCTTGAGTTTTACCGTCTGTTCGTTAATATTTCACAATATCATAATCCTTTGAGATCCGTGACATAAAATGGAAAACTTTCGCTCGTCATTTTCCATTTTGGTTTGAAAAATTACGACGATTTCGTCCGATTCAAAGTGATGAAATTAATAAAGACTGAACTCGCTTATTTCGTCCCTTTAAGCTTTCATACAATACACCCTCATTTTATTATACATGTCAAGCATGCGTTCGCATAGCCCAGTTTGCTTTCTCCTAATTAGGCCAACTTTTTTCTGGAAAGAGAATTTGAAACAGAGAAAAACTCACGCAGAGGAGAGAATAATAGGAGGTAGAAAGGAAGGAAAGGAAAAGAAGGAATTGTTGTAAATTTCAGGAATCCCACTCGCGGAATAATGAATATACGCCTCTCTTCCGTTGGGTGTGGGAGAAGATGCCTACAATGCTTTCAAAACCTTTCTTAAATGTTTAATTGTTTTTTATTTTTTTCTTTTTTTATTTTCGAAAACGAAGTGGAGTAATAAACAATTGCAAAACTAGATAATAAGAAGCAAACACATAGAAAAAATAAAAACTGACCTTGGTACAATGACAGAATCGATGTTAGCGGAAACAACAGTTTCATCGGTTTGGAGAGCACCTGGGTTTAGTGTATTGGATTGAATAAAGATTCGGTTTTTATTTTTGACTGCTTCCAAGTATTTCTCTTCTGGGTGGGGAAAAGATGGAGACATTGTTCCACTAAGTTCACTAACAAAAGATTCGTGTATCAAGTGTACTTTTGTGGGATTTGCGGCAAGCTTGCTTTCGAAAGAAGCTAAAGGTTTTGAAGCATGACGATAATAAACAATGCCTTGCTCAGAATAGTTAAGTAAAATACAAGCACCAGTACTTTTGGACTTATCACAATTGCCAGCCCTTGCTGATACTTTGGCTGGTTCGTTTGGAACTCTTTGATGTCTTTGTCCAAGGTTTTTATCATTCTTCAAAGGGTCAGCAAAATTAATGGAACTGTTTTCGTAAAGCTTTGGTTGCGAATTTTCTGAATTTCCTGAGTACCCATCGTTCAAGCTTTTGTAGGTTTGAGAAACAGGAAAAATTATGCTTGGACTTGACTGGGTAACTGAACTTGCAACAGTGTAATCGACTAATTTTTTGCCATATCCGGGCAATTGAGCTGAGAGATTTTTACCTGCAAATTCTCGAAAATCGAAGTGGTCTTCAGAAAACACAGGTATTGTATACTTATCTGAATCTGAGTCGGTGGCTTCTTGTGAAATGGTATTCTTCAAATCTGTAGTGTTAATATCGCTAGAACGTGGGGTTTTTTTCGCAACCAAAACTCTTGCAACCGGGGAATCTTTAGTCTTTGCTGGGGGAAAAAGATTAGGGTTCGGGATATCAAGAAGGGTTTTGGCAGGTGTCTCGGTTGGAGAATTTCCTCTAAGATTAGCTGCTAAGATTGACTCACTGGGCATTTCAGGACTTCCTCCCAGATCAAATTCCCCTAAATCTTTTGGAGTCTTTCTATCTTCCGAAACCCTCATTTCTCCAAGTTTCCGTAATGTGTAATCTTCTGGCATGGGACCCAATAAAACTGGCTCTTTAAGTTCCAGCACTAAGTCCTGACTTGATCCCAAAGATGTATACGACTCATCTTCTAAAGAAGATTCTTTTGCTGGCAAACTTCCTTCCAAATATTCCCAAGAATCATTTTCATCTAGAGTCAGTGATTCTGGGTCATCTTGAGCAGAAAAGGATACTGGATATGGTGAAGAACCTTCCACTTCTTCGTTCTGCGGAGTCAGGGCCATCACACCGGTAAACGATAAAGACTGATCTTCCGGCAAATCGGAAACACCTATTTTGGCAAAAGAATCGGAATCCTCATCCAGCGGCTCATAGCCAGAAGTAAGAATATCTGCTTGAGAACCTGTGGGAGTTTGAGGAGTTGCTACTCTTTCCCATAATCCAAAAAGATCAGTGTCCAATCCCTGGGGATCGTTCACCAGCATGGACCACCGAAACCGTTCTTGATCTGCAAGAACTACAAGTCTGAAAGGATAATAGAAGCTTTGGTCAAGCTCAAAAATCCGTGGAGAGGCGTGCATCCGATCATCGAAAATATTCCAGGTTTCATCCACAATATACTCTTTTTGCTTTTCTGCATGAGCCGGCCCAACCTGTATAATTGTTCTTAACATTTTGCCAAACAGCACACTATACTTCCCGCTCACCGGAGGCTGAATATGGCCAGTGATTTCCATGATATAGGGGGCATTTAAAGACTCAGGCCGTACCATCACATGCCTTGTTTTGAAGTAACCATACTGGACCACATTATAGTCCCCATAATCTTTGAGTATGGCTTCATAATCGTTGCCCGGCGGTGCCAAAAACACAAAGTAAGAAAACCCAGTTTTTACATAAGAGGGTCCATTCAGCAGCGAAAACATGTTTGTGGGATCCTCCATCATATTTTGAATCTGGGTATTTACCTCAAACTCGAGCCCATTGCATTCCACTGATATCGGTACACTATGTTGCCCAGCTATATATGCTATTTTGATTGGATAAAACTCGCCTTTGGTCAATGAAAAAGTTGTGGGCAGGTTGCTGAAAATATGGGTTTCGTCAGTAAGCAAATGATGAAAGTACTGTGAATGCTTACGTTTCCAACCTAATTGTATATTAGCAAATTTTGTTTCGCCAATTGAAAATGTATGTTCACCGGTGTCCTTAGCTAAATAGAATCCTGCTAACTCCCAGATATACGAGTTAATGGGACCGGGGACTTCCACTTTGATTTCTTCGCTTCCTCTGTAGATTTGTGTCGGCTCTTGAGATAAGCTTAAGAACCGATTTTGAGCCGACAGATAAAGAACAGGAGGGGCTTTGATAAAGATTTTGGCCGTGTGTTCTGGCCGAATATCAAAAAGCTTTGCCATTACCAGAGAGCTTGCTAAAACAATCACAAAAGGGAACCAAATCATGATATGTTTAGGTATTAGACTGAGAGGGAGAAACAAAAATAAGAAAACAAAAAAAAGAAGAGGGGGATTAAACTGTGAAAGAATTCATAGCGAGAATTGTATTTTGGGTTTTAGGCTTGGCTTACCAGTGTGCTGTTGCCCCTTGAACATGAAAGAATCCTCGGCTCTGAGTAAACGTCGATAGAATACTACTAGACATCCTTATTGTTAGTATTCAACAATGGGCTTTTCGGAGTATTGATGTAGCTTGTTACGAATAATTGGATTATTTCAAGTATTTTCCTAGATTAGGGGAAATTGTCGTATATCTCTCATGACATAGAGAGCTCTTTTTCAGCAAAACGTTTGTTCGCAACTTTAATTTGATGATAAACATTAATTAATCTCAGGCTCTTTACCAAAAAATAAGAGCTAGAATTTGAAAGAATCAATCTGATCTTCTTCGCAAAGAACACATTCGAAAAAAAACAAAAAAAAAACTCGGACTTTTCCGAACTCTTTATCTATTGTTATAAAACCCACAATGGGGAGTTTCGGTTTGAATTAGATTTCAGTCCGAGCTTAGACACCGATTGCTTTTTTAAAAAGACACTCAGTAATCACATGTGCCTCAACAATTTTGAATTTCAGGTGATGAATACAATGTTGTTTTTGTTGGTTTTTCAGATTACATGACCTGGTAGCTTTGTATCCGCCAACAAAGCAAGTAAGGCGTGTTTGAAACTTCTATGATTTTTTGATTCAAGTGAACAAACGAATTCTGTAGAATTAATTTCGGCAAGAGAGGGCCTGAATACAATAGCGACCTAAGCCAATAATGGAAAGGGATTTCTTACACTTTTTGGTACTTCTCAGTGCTTGTTTTACGTGGTACTGTGAAATGATTCGAGATACTCAAAGGTTTTATTTTCGGGGACGCAGTCGAAAGGGTTAATTAACTGAAATAGTTCTATTTTCCAAACTCAAAATGAGTTCTCTTACTAAATTAATGATCTGAGAACTATGTGGAACATGTTCGATAAGATTTTAAATACTTTTCCCAAGCAAAATACACGATTTTTAATATGATTGCCAGTGAGTACTCAATTCTTGTACAGGTAAAACTGGAAATCTTGCATATCAGGCATTGTGGCCGAGTGGTTAAGGCGATGCACTCGAATTGTTCGGGCTTATGCATTGGGATTTCCCGCGCAGGTTCGAATCCTGCTGATGTCGATATTTTTTTGAAGCTTTGGAAACTGTGATTGAATTTGATTTTTTTTCTTTTTTGGACCAATTTAAGAATTCGAAATTGACAAAATTTAGTGATTATGAACTTTTTAGCATATTCGAATTCTTTGTTTGTGAAAAACAAGCGCTCTTATTTTTTTTTTTTTTGTTGACTCGCTCGCTCCAAGCCCCAGCTCCAGTGATCGCACTACATGTAATCATTCTTATCTCCGGAACTCATCTCCAAAACACTAACTCCGGGCCAGACTTGCATAGAACCAAAACGAAAAATAACTTAATCTCTTATCACAACAAACACATTCATCATCATAACAATTCTAAGAATACTAATAGAAAGAGGGGAAAACCAAAGAAAAAGATAAAAAATGCCCAAAGCGTCGAAACTGAAAACGCCGCCTGAAGGATACGCCAAGGTCGAGCCCACACTCACAAAACTCCAGGCAAAATTGAAAGAAGCACAACGTCTTTCGCTTCAAAACTCAACTGCCACAAAGACGTCCTCATTATGGCCCGTTCTCAAAATAAATCACCAGATTTCAAGATACGTTTATACGATGTTTTATCAGCGGAAAGCAATCTCACGTGACCTATACGACTACCTACTAAAGCAGAAATATGTGAATGCAGACTTGATTGCCAAGTGGAAAAAACCAGGCTACGAGAATTTGTGCTGTGTTGGCTGTATCGTCGTCAACGAAAAAAACCACGGCACTACATGTATTTGCCGTGTGCCCCGAGACGAAGTAGACGGCAGAAATCAGGATGGCTGTGTCACGTGTGGCTGCAGAGGTTGTTTCTCCGGAGACTAGAACTGGAGGGGCGTGGACTGAAAAAAAGAAGATATCAATTAAAGTAATACACAGCAAGAAGAGAGAGATAGTGGGAAAAGAGGAAAAGTATATAATACACATGTGAGCCGGGAGTGTGCTGGTTTTCTAGAAGCAGGCAACCAAATAACCCCGGGGCATAAAAAAACATCAAAAATTTAAAGAATGCAACAAAAATAGTAGACGTCCGTGCTGAAACAACCACAGCAGAATACCAAAACAGAAAAAAAAAAAACAATTAGTGTTTCGTGTTTGAAGTGTCCGTGGCACCCAAATCCTCAGCAGTGACTTTGCGCAACTCGCCAAGCAAACTGTGTTTGTTGGTGGCTTTCACTGCCGGACTATCGAATGCACGCATGAGCATATCATCGTCGTCATACGAATTCAACACGGCCCTGCCTGCGCCGAATGGCGAATGGTAAAACTCCTCGAGGTACGATGGCGAGTAGCCCAATTTATAGATCATGGCCCCGCTTAATGGCGTACGGAGCAACCGTAGAGGCGTTCTCGCAGTAGATTTGGGGGTTGTGCGAGACGTGTTTATCGCTCTTGGAGTACTTACTCCGGTAATTGGCGGCTGGAGCTGCGGAAGTTGTGTTCCTGCTTTGGATACGGAAATACTCGGCAATTGAACCAGCAGATTGCCAAGATTATGTGTCATACCCAAATGCTTCCCTGGGGAAATTGGCTCGAGCAAAGGCCCTGTTTCGAGAGTTGGAAGCGGCAGAAATTCAAAGTTCAGGCTGCAGCTGAAACTCAGGGTAAACCCCAAGTTTTTCGCCGCCACCAACGCCTTTTCTGATAAATCAGAAGCAACTTTGGCACGCACAGGTGTTCGTAATAGCGGCGTTTCAGCGGCTTTCGTATTTGCAGTATTGAACTGCTCTGCTGGTATCACCAGGAGCGGTTTGTTCAAATCTGCCCTTTGTGAGTCGTCATCAGTCAAAGAAGCTGGCGACAGCGGTATCAGCGGGTGTGGTTGTCGATTCACCAGCGCCAATTGGTCCATCACTTCGTGGTACAGACTTTTCTTATTATTTTTTGCCTTTAGAAACAAATCCTCCGAGTCTGGCTGGATGCACCAGAAATGGCCCTTGCCATCTTTAGATTTTGCGCCTTTCACAAACGCTTTATTTAGCGAGAGATTGTGCCGAATCAGATTTTGCCATCCGACATCTTCACGGCGGTAATATTTAAACGTTTCCGAAATCCACAGGTATATCTGCGATAACGTAAGCTGTTTTTCTGGATGTGAGAGTATCGCCATTCCAATAAGCGTGGCATATGAGTACGGAGGTTTTTCTGACGACTCTAAGCAAAAATTCGAGTCCCTAGTTTCACGACGCACTTTCTTTTGTTTCTTGCGTTTTTGTCCATTCCCATCTAGCGATATTGACAATGAATTTTCATTGAATGAATCGTTGAATGAGTCACTGAAAGGATCATCAAAAGATTCGCTAAATGGCTCGCTTGCGGCATCGCTGAATGATTTGGTGACCTTAGCTGCTTGAATAAATGAAGAAGAATCAATAGCAGCAGAAGGCACTATATACTCACTCTTATTGACCAGCGGCTGTTTTTCAAAAATAGGCTGTTGCGGTTGCTGTGGGGAAGAAAAAGCCGGCGATAGCAAAAGGGCTTTTTTCCCGGGATTTTCCGAAGATCTAACGGGAGTGTCGAGATCAGTATGAGATCTTTTTCCCAACACAGAACGCGGAGGAGTGGTGATTTTCCCGGCCACGTGCGTCATGGGTGTTTCAGATATGTTGCGGGGCACAGAAACTGATGTCAGCAGATTCAGCAGCGACATTTTTTGCGCTTTTGGTTTTTGTGTTGTGTTTCAAGCTGAAACAGGGATGCAAGCGGAAAAGAAAAAGAAAGAGAAAAAATCAGAGGCCCGGCCTTAAATTTTCTTCAGTAAACTGGTTTGTTGATTTAAGACACCACTCGAATGGATTGGGAATCTTGTATTTGCAGCCAAAGTCCTGGATTGTCGTAACTCCAGATTCTCTTGTCGAAAGTATTAGGGATTGCTCAAAGGGTTAATTAGAAGGACAGGTATGCTTTACTAAATTTCCTTTTAAAAAATTCGTGTTCGGCCCGTTTCCCGTGATTCGGAGAAAAGAGGAAAACCAAAAAAAAAAAGGAAGTGGAAGGAGCGATGGATTTGCCCAGATGTGCTTAAATACACGGGTTAGTTCCAATGAAGCGTTGAAAATGTGAAACAAAGTTCGATTGGGCGGGTGAAAGATCAGCGTATTGACGTGTAGTATTTGGAAAATCCAAAGTATCAAAAAATTGTATATTTTAAAAAACAAGAAAAAAAAAAGGATAAGCTGAGGAATCGAAATGGAGACGCGTTTTAGGAAAGCAAAATTTAATAGGGGCTTGATGGCGGGGGAGCAGGGCCACTTTAAGAATGGAGCAGGGGACAGTTGCTGTACGCGGAAAGGAGCGTGAACGCGCTGGCACATTCAGACTGCACATAGACCGCAAATGTGTAAATAGATGGCGTGTCGCACTGCATGTAGCCAAAATGAAAGTTGTTTTTGCCCGATTGGCGTTCTTGCGGCTCTGAAGACGCGTTCGCGATTAGGCAAAGGAAAAAGTTCATGTGTGAGCTGATACAGAGTTGCTTGTGGATCCGCGGGATGCAAAAAATAAAAAGATAAGAAGTAGGTTTCCTGCTTTATTGGTGATTTTGCGCCCGGATTCCATTACAAAATTTATTGTTAGTGTAAAGTGAGGTTTCTCGGGCAGAAGGAAGGATGGGTTCGAACGGGTTAATTGGAGGAATTGTCCGTTCAGCTCTTAGGAAGTATCCCAAAATCACTGCCGCTGATGATTTTCTAACCGTAATCCCTACTGTGCCATTCTAAAGAAGAATATTATTTCAAATTGAAAACTGCAACAAGCCGATTGCCAAAGCTCAATCATAGATTTTCATAACACAAAGTACCACTTCATAAAACAAAGTTCCACTCCATAAACGGATTTCTGAAGTGCAACTGAAAATCAATCAATAAAGCAAACCCAAGGCTTTCGCGTGGTGTTTCGCGTGTTCCTCTGCAAAACTACTAACGAAATAGTACAGATGATCGTATCCATCAATAATCCTTAAATCGACTTTGCCGCTGTACGAGGACGCCTCGGCTGCACGAAGGAAATTTTCCGGCTGCAAGCTTTTCTTTTCCGTGTAGAATTCATCATTTGCACCCTGATGTATCAAAATGTCTGGCTGATGAGCATGCGTATACCGTTTGATCAAATGAACAGGATCGTATTCATGCCATTTTTGTTTATCAGAACCCAAATAAGCCCCAAAATTTTTGGCCCCCAAGGCACAGTTCAGGGGATTTGAAACTGGGGCAAAAGCACTGACACTCGCATATTTTCCTGGGTTTTTCAAAAAGCCCGAAAGGGCTCCATAGCCGCCCATAGAGTGGCCAGTAATAGAGACCCGGTTCAAATCAAGTTTCGGGAATTGCACTGCCAATGTATCCAAAAGCTCGTGGTGCACATAGGTATACATATTATAATTATTGGCCCAAGGTTCCTGGGTAGCATCGACATAAAACCCAGATCCAGTACCAAGATCAGTGCTGCAATCTTCGCCTTCAACACCTGCACCTCGTGGTGACGTATCGGGAAACACCACAGAAAATCCGTACTTGGCAGCAAAATACGGCAAGAACGACTTTTCTGTGGCATTCTGGGGAGTGCACGTAAGCCCCGATAAGTAGAGCAAAAGTGGCGTTTCAGTACCTGCTGAAGCGGGGATAAACAAATTGACGGCCATTTTCGTGTTTGTGGCAGTGGAGTCATGTGACAATTTGTAGAGCTTGCCTCCATGGAGCCCAATCACGGCCTCAGTGGAAAACGGTAGACTATGGGCATTTGTCGAGAAACATTGTTTGTATGGACGAGGTCTGTTTAGATTAGAGAAAGGAAAAGTCTTGGGAAAGTTCCACTGTTTTGCAACTGATTGACGTAGCATTTTAATTCTTGGTAACACAACGATTTTTGGAAGTGTTGTGACTTGCTGCATGTCATGCCCCATGGTGCGAACGAGCGCACATTATAGCTTTTGCCACCATAAATCTGAAATACGAGTGTCTCTGCGGAACCTGAAATTTGCTTTTGATTCATGCTGAAAATCACAGTCAAACTCTAAACGATATAATAAGATATCGATTAAATAGGGCAGTCAAGTGGAAGGATTGGAGTTCTACGGGCAAAAGGGCTTATTTGTAGATTCATAAGCCGATTTTTTGACCCAGAGACAATTCTCGAAAAGTGCTTGCTGTGTCATTTCATAAATTGCAGAAATTCATAATTTATTCACATTAGGTCTTAAAAAAAGCGATAAAAAAGCTCAATTTGAAGTAATAGAGCAACTGGATGCAATGCAAAGCCATGTAAGGCCATGCGAAACAGCGTGATGCAGTGCAGCGCAAGGCCGCGCAAGGTAACGTAGTGTGATGCAGTGAAAGACGGTGTGAAGCAACACGGGGCAGTGTAAAGCAAGGCAAGGTAAAGTAAAGCAAGGCAAGGCAAAGTGAAGCAATGCAGAGTAAAGCAAGGTGAGGTAAGTCTGGGTAAGGGAAGGTCAGGTACGGCCAGGTACGGCCAGGTCAAGCGCGACGAGGCTAGGTAAAGCAAGATAATGTAGTGTAAGGCGATGCAATACAAGGTAAGGCAGTGTAAGTTAATGTAATTTTGGGATTTGTTAACTCACAAATAGAGATTAAGCTTCGGCCAAAATTATCACCCAAGAATATTCCTTTGGAATTCCAATTAAGCTCAGGGTAAAATTGAACGAGTTCAGCGAATTTTGACTTAACCTTTCGGTTTGAAACTTTTGAAGATTTCAGGGGGACCGGACCTTTTCAGAGAGCTGATAGGTCAGAGATCAAGAAAGATAAAACGAATCAATCAGTTATCCGTCGGATTTGAACAGGGTGATAACTTTTTGAACATGGATATTTCAATGGTTTTCATATAAATTACGGACTATGGATTATGAACGATCTAAATGGACTTTTAAGAAATCTGTTTCTTTCTGAAAATCTGCATTGTCCTATTTTTCAGAGTAAAATTTTGACTTTTTCAAAACTTCCCTCGGAAACTCGCCTCAGAATATAAAGAGAAAAGTTTCCTAGTTTGGTCTTGCATTTTGTGGGTGCAAATTTTATAAGGCCAGACAGCATTTTCCCAATACCCCTAACATACTCAATGTACACATTGAGAATAAAACCAAAGTCCCTAATCCATTTGGACTGAGCTGTAAAAAAAATTTAAATTGAAAAAAAAAAAAAAAATGGCCTTTACGCTAATCAGAATTTTGACCCGTGTATAGCAGAAGAAAAAAGTGATGTCACGTGACCCTTCACATTCTCACACACTTACACCACAGCGTCTAGAATCGAGCAGAACGCTTTTATTCACGCCGTAACTCACACAAACATCCGTCAAATCCCTTCAAACCCATATCATGGACGATACCACGCGCTCACTCCTTCGGTTTGTGGCCCGAGGATTCTATGAACGGCCGTACATCTTGATTCTCGACGCCGTTTTGCTCCACCTGGTTCTTTCTGAAGATGATCTCATTTATCTTCTTGGAATCCACCGTAAAGAGCTCCGGTCGCTTTGCAACCGGCTCGTGGAAGACCGCTTATTGGCAGCACATGTTCAAAAAGAAGAAAACGCCCAGCAAAGATTGACAAATCGCACGTACTATTACATCCATATCACAGAAGCGATAGATTCAGTAAAGTGGCGTGTGCATTCGATTGTGGCGGCAATAAAGGATGAAATGTCGCTGTACGGAAACCCCCACGGCTACGTGTGTCTGCGGTGCGCGAAGAAAGTCAGTCAGCTCGATGCAATCTCGCTTTTAAGCGACGATAAACTGTCGTTTATTTGCGATACCTGTGGTGCAGTATTAATCGAAGACGATTCGCTGCAGCAGGCGTCGATTAAGCAGCAGAACTTGGAGAGGCTTATGGTGCAGGTGGACCCGATTATTGGTTACCTCAAGAAGATCGACAACAAGCATATTGATGATAACACATTTGAGGCTGCATTGACAAAGGCCATTCCAGCTCAGTCCAGTTCTACTGCTTCATACACGCTTCTGAACCGTATTCCGGGTGGAGGCTCAAAACTGCAGATGCTGCAGCTGTTGCAGAATGCTGCATCCAAGGCTAATGCCACTTTGCATGTGCTGATTACTGCATCCGACGAGAATTACGAAAAGGAACAGCAGGAGAAGGAACAGCGCCGCCAGAAATTGGAGCAAAATGCATTGCCCTCGTGGCACTCTCTGTCTACTGTGGGCCAAAATACATCTTTTGGGGTGCCGGAAGACGATTCAGCGGCTCCTCCTGCGGCAGATCCAGATACTGCGGTGAAACAAGAGGATTCTGAGGTTAAACCAGATCCCGATGCACCACTGCAGCCTGTAGCGTCAAGCACAAGTACAAGCGCAAGTACGCTTACAGATGCAGAGCGGAAGGAAAGAGAGGCCCAAGATGTGCTTGCAGCATATTATGCCGATTTGGCGGAGAGAGAGGCGCAGGAGGATGAAGAAGAAGAGGATGACGATGATGATTTCGATGATTTTGAGGATATTTAGGGAAATTGAAAAGAAGGGGGAAGGTCTCAGTTTCACTTGAAAATAGAAAAATTAAATACAAGGTTGGTAGGTAAAATGAGAACTCGCAAGAAACCAAGTTGATAGTTCGTTTCTAACATTTATCAACTTTCTATGTTCCTTCAGGTGGATCAAAAAACTTATGAAGATCGAGTCAAATGGCTTCTCTTCTGAGAATCACGTGAAATTTATTCGAATATCTCATTTTACAATAAACTACTAAAATCAGGATGATTTAAAGACGCTCGATGACTTCCTTATGAAATTAAAGCTGTAGATTGTGATTGCTATTCCTATAAATCAATCAATGCAAACTTTGGGTTTTTGAAATGCTTTATTCGAATTAGAAAATAGTAATATTTGTGAAGTAATTATCAGCATGAACTATTTAAGATAAGTGCAGTGTCTGATCACGCGAGGCCCCGATACCGGATTTCTATACAGAATATTGGCGAGCGCGCATAATCGTGTGCGCGGCCACGGCAATTAAAGATTAAACCGGGTTTTCCATCTTCGTACCTGATTTTTTTCCAAGCAATGTCCGAGCAAAAGGTATGTGCGATAACAATTTCACTATAGTCAAACACAGTATGATGGCAAATACCATGTAATTTGCCTTCTACGCAAAACACCACAGTACTTATCGGCAAGATTTCATCCTCACTGCATATGACTCATACCCCGGCCGCTCATCATACTAACTAAAGGCAGAAATCCGATCCGTTCAAGTCTTTCGTCGCAGGTGGTACTGCCGGTGCTATTGAAGGTGTGATTACCTACCCCTTTGAGTTCGCGAAAACCCGCTTACAATTAGTAGACAAGTCTTCCAAAGCTTCGCGCAACCCATTGGTGTTGATCGCCAATGTGGCCAAGACACAGGGCGTGGGATCGCTTTATGTTGGCTGCCCTGCATTTGTAGTCGGAAATACCGCCAAGGCCTCAGTACGCTTTCTCGGTTTTGACTCGATGAAGGCGCTCTTGGCTGACCGCGATGGAAAATTATCGGGTCCACGAGGCGTGCTTGCCGGACTCGGTGCTGGACTTTTGGAGTCCGTTCTTGCAGTGACTCCATTTGAGGCCATCAAAACCGCGCTTATTGATGATAAGCAGACGGCAAAGCCCAAGTATCAATCGGGAATCGTCTCCGGTACAGTTAAGTTGGTGCGTGACTTGGGCTTCCGCGGTTTGTACGCCGGAGTTTTACCTGTTTCCTTAAGACAAGCGTCAAACCTGGCAGTGCGCTTGGGCTCATATAACGCCATTAAGACTATGATCCAGCTGGCCACAAACACCAAGGCCTCAGAGCCATTATCTTCTGCAGCAACATTTGCCGTGGGTGCGTTTGCTGGAGTGGTAACTGTCTATTCCACGATGCCGATCGACACAGTCAAGACCAGAATGCAAGCATTGGGAGCCGACAAGGTCTACTCGTCGACGGTCAACTGTTTTGTCAAGATCTTCAAGGAAGAGGGCTTGTTAACGTTCTGGAAGGGCGCCACGCCGCGTTTGGGTCGCTTGGTCTTGAGTGGAGGTATTGTGTTCACCATCTACGAGAAGATGCTCGTGTTAATGGCTTAGAGTCCCGGTCCCGCGAGATTCACATATGTGTTCCCCTTTTTAAACCCCTTGTAGAAAAAGAATCATAAAAAATGGAAATAGAGAAAGAAAAAAAAAAAAACATGAAACGGACTGAAGGGTGTAGCCCCTATGATGGTGGCGGGTGAGCCACGGTTTCTGTAGTCGTATGCACTTCCTCCAGTGCCTGAGGCGCCAAAATCCGTTTTTCCTCGCGCTTTACATTGAAAAAGTCAACACACGCCTTCAACAGGACAAGAATACCAAAAGCAATGACGGCGTATGCGAGAAAAGGGGTGTGAAGGACGCTGGCTTTACTATTAGCATCCGTGTGCTGAACAAAACCCAGCATGTAGTTATCCACAACTCCACCATTAGAGATAGGCAGGTTTTGCGAGATATCAATCGCGTTGGCGTCGATTGGCTCGTAGCGCGTTGGGAGCTTATCGGGCCGACCGGTATTTGGGGGGATCGCGTTATAGCCATACATGATGATGGTGATGCCAAGACCCACCCGAGTTCCTTGTTTAGCCGCGTGCGATGTGTGGAGTAAGTAGCAGAGTACAAAGCCAACTAGCTGGAATGCTACGGTGACCAAGACGTTCCATACAAAGTTTGCAATATTTCCCACGGGCAAGCCGTGCACAAACACCTCGTCTTCATACATTGGCAGGATCATGGTGGCTTCCCAGTACTCAGGCGACGAGTCTGCGGCAGCCTCTTCATATGTGGGCGGATGCTGTTCTTGCCCCACCCGAGTCAGTTCAGTGTCTGGTTTTGCCATCAAATTACGAAACACACCGTCGGTTCCTTGGCCGACAAATCGGCCCGGTGCGTTCAGCTGAAGCCGCCCTGTGTTTATGCCGTTGTTGAGGCGCTCGTATGTTTGTTTGAACGGGAACAAATACGTGACCACGTTTTTGAGACGATCAGCCGCTGAAAGACGCCCTGGATTTGCAGGCGCCTGGATTTCGAGATCGGCAGAAACATTAGCCGCCAGTTCTGAAGCAATATTTTGCGACGACGATAAGTGTGAGGATGTGCCTTCTGTGGCAGTATTTGAGTGATTATTTTGCACGTTATTTCTGGTACCAGAGGCAAGTTCCGCAGCGGCAAAATCAGCATCGAAAAAAACGTCGCTTTCGCCTCCTGATGGCGGCAGCAGTGGTGTGCGAGAAACTGGTGTATACTGTCCTCGGTCAGACATGCTATAATTTCATATATTTTTAATGGATTTTTATGAGTTTGTTTGTTTATAAAAAATCAGCGGTTTATAAAAAGATCGGGTTGAGATAGGTAGATTAAGGTGGCACGGACTCACGCGGGGAGGCGCATTATTTGTGGTGCACGGATGTTTATAATACAAGTTAATGGACTGGCTGCAACTTTAAACTGATAAACAAAAAAAAGGAAAGTAAGGTAGCAGTGATAGATTCGTTAATTAATACATAAGCGTAACTTCCTACAATTTATCTTTTTTATGGCGAGCTTTTGTGATTAGTTGTTTTTGTATTCTTTTAGATTAAAGTACACAACTAAAGTATGCAGATTACAAATATGTATGCTGTAGCTAATAACAGCGGATTTGAAAAAAACAAGGTCTTTTAAATTTATACTTTTTGAATTTTTCTTTACAATAGCGTACCTTTTTTGAATCTTCAATTCATTCATCGAATGAGGAATACACTCACAATTTTATTACAATTCGTTTTTTAAGGATCAGAATTTTGGTAGTTTTGATTGTTTCGGGAGAATGATAAACGGACGCATAAATCACGAACATAAGATTATTTCCTTACACTTTAGAAAAACCGATAAATTCCAAAAATCAATAAGTATTTCATAAGCGATCAATCTTAGAATCCCCTTTTTGAATATCTAAAAGTAATTTGTACGCAGAACTTGCTGCTCACCAGTGACTATTTTTGGGGCCTAACTTACATAAATTTTTCGGCTAATGGTGAGCCTGAAGAGCTCCCACGTTTCTTCAGTCACCAAATGAGGGATGAAATAAAAGATTATTGGTTCATAATTATTTTTTCAGAATAATTATCCTAAAAATTAGCAACTTTGAAAGATGTGGTACCACGTGCTTTAAAATAATCGCTGACTCTTCAAAAGCCTCTCCAAAAAAGCCACCACGTGTCCGAACTAAGTGACACAATGTCAGAAGTTATTCCCAAAGACCCAGAAAAGAAATTAAGAAGAAAAATTAAGTCTCAACTATATTGCCTCAGAATACGTATACATGTGTAATACTTGAAAAGTCAAGATTTATACGACCCTCTCTCGGCTCAAAGAACCCGCATTTGATGTGGCGCGAAGATCGTGCAAAAAAAAAAACGTATTGTTGACCGAACGACAAAAAATTTGTTGCTTTTCGCAGCGATAAGCTGCTTTTGCGAAACCTTATTTGAACTACATTAAAACGAGGCTTGCTTGTGAGATTTGTCATTTTCTTTTTCACTTTTATTTTAATTGTTCCTTTTTCGATTAATGTAAAACTTTTCAAAAAGAACTTCTTTCCTTGGGATAATCTGACAATTTTTATGGTCATGCCCTAATAATTTTTCTCTTGCATTCCCGTGTGCCAGATCTTGGCATAAGCGAGGCGCACATGCCAAGAAAAAGCACCATTCCGATTCGGGGGGCGTGGTGGAATTTTGTGCGCCAATAATATCCAAGCCTCGATCCAAACAAAAGAAATACTGATTTCCGTCGATCCAAAATGGGCTCAGCGGTGACGGTCAAATCCTTTGCTGTTTTTGATCTTCATGTTTTATTTTTGGAACAGAGGTTTGAAGAAAGACGTTTTTGTTGGTCTCCCAACCGCTACATGAGCCGGCTTGATGCCAGCAAGCAATGGAAAAATCCCCGGCTACGGGCTTGTAACACTTTTGAAGCGGCCAAAACATTTTTTTTATTTGTTTCTTTTTGTATAAGAAAAAAAAAAAAAAAAAAACCTTAAAATTAGCATGCACAAAATCCCATCTTAGACCAATAAGACCACTGCTTAATTGAACTTTTTTGCATGCGATGCGTTTCCGAACTCGATTTCCAACTTACTCGTAACTGCCGCTTGCGCGAAGATCTGGCATACAAGTTAGAGTATATGCATTACACGCCCGAGATGTGGGGCCCACGGGTTCGCCCACATGGGCCAGGCGAGATCGCCTTTCGCTAATTTATAGAAGTAAGGAGCCAATTCCATGCAATGAATTTTTTTCTATCTCGCCTATAATTTTTTTTTTTTCATTTGATTGACGGTTTTAAAAATTAAACCTCTTCATCCGAACTTTGACAATATAAATTTCTGTCCAAACACAAGTGCCTGGCTCGGACCCGATATATTTATTAGGAGCCTATTCCAATTAATTTGATACCCCGCCATATATTATTAGCAGATCGCATCTCGTCGCAATGAGATTGCTCCACACTTTTTTCATTTACACGATTTTACAGATCCTCCCAGGAGTGACAGCACTTAATATTCTTCTTTCATGCACGGATTCATGGGTGGATAAAAATGCCCGGTATCTATACCCGGCTTTAATCGAGGCAGGCCATAAAGTTGTTTTCGTGGGCCCGCTCCATGCAAACCTGGTTTATTATACAGAAGGTAAAGCACAAACGGAAACGTGCTTAAACGAAATTTCCGACAGTGAAGATAACAGCGCAAGCGGAGAATTCGGGCATTTGAAATCGGCCCACCAAAAACATTTCGGACACTTACGGAAACTCAATACTCTTGCTCGCAGGGCGAAAAACGTGATTTCGAGTAAAGAGTCAGCAAAGTACGACAAAGAGATGTGGGAAAAAACGAAAAGTTTAGTTCAAAGTCGTGCATATGGCCAGGATCCATTGAATCCCGCCTTTTGGTATGTGGATGGTTCTCCAGTTGAAGCACTTTCAGTTGCCTTTGATGTGATTCTTCCGGATCACGTGCCGGAGTTTACCCCTGATTTGGTGCTTATTGGTCCAAATGAAGGACTTCATTTAACATGCCCAAAATCCTTGACCTCGACTCAAGTTACCGTGGCGGATTTGCTTACACATCCAGATCAGGCCGAGGCTATGCGTCTTTTGGCGCAAATCAGAAAATTCCGGGCTATTTCAGTTTCCACCGAGGATGCCGATCATATTTATTACGAAGACGAGAAATATTTCAATGTGGAACAATCTTCATATCGTAACCTGCTCAAGCAAAATATCGTTACAAAAAATCTTGAGTTTGTGAACCAGCGTGTGATGCACTTAATACATAAGGCCACGCCTCACTTGAATCCAGGACAGGCGCTTAATGTGAATTTTCCTTCCTTGAACAATTATATGTCTTCATGCTTGACGAAAAAAGAGGCTGGGCCTAGTTTTGTCCAAGTTCTGAGACATGCAGACCCCAAAAACATCTTGGGACATGTTTACGAGGTCCCACGTTACGGAATTAAGAATGGCTCGGTGCAGCTAGTGAAGAAGGAATTTATAAAAGCGTCTCAAGATTTGCTGGTGCCGGAAAGCTTGTCTGAATTGGAATTGATGCGTTTCCAAAAACTTTTCCCGCTTTCCAATCTGGACTCACGCTCTGCTGAAGATTCTATGGACCAGAAGTACTCGGATAATGAGGATATTAACGAAATGATATGCAATGCCAGGGAATATAGGCTTTTGGAACTGTGTCGAATTGCAGTTTCTGTGAATGATATTTCCAAGGGGACCGAGTTGAACAAGAGTGTTTTCGACTTGCTGAAGTACGTGTAATTACAATATGGTTTGGGATAATCTGCAACGCAACAATTAATGGAGTTAAGGATAAATAGGGAAAATAGTAGCTTGGTAAAGTAATGATAATGAATGCAATAAAATATTTATACGCAGCTGGGCTTAAAATCCACTCTGAAGGCGATGCCGCGCTGAGCCACAACTACCATATCCAGTAACTGTTTCTTTGATCAATTTTTTGAGTAAAACTTTCTAGACATTCATTTTATTCTTATACAGAAATGATGGAAATAGGAACGAATTCATTTAAGAGATCCCCACTAGAAATATCCCCGACCGTACTCCGGCTTCTCGGCCATGAACTGTGGTACTCAAAACACGCAACCTGCACCCCGCAAAAAGCAGCTGGCGCCGCGCGGTTTACGTCGTCTCACGTGACTGATAACGACTTATCTCCGGCAAATCCCACCGTTTTCACAAGTGCAAATTCTTCCACAAGCATCAAACACGTGTATTCACAAGGCTCGATATCTTTTTTTTTCTTCTTTCTTTTTTCATAATTTTGAGATTAAGGGCTCTCACTATAACCAAGCACAAAAATGCCCACACTCATCCCGGTCGTGCTGACTGAATCAGCAGCGTATTCCAAACTTCTGCATAATGGCCAGGCCAAATATAAAAAATTGGGCACTCTTTCATGCATTTCATTAATCACAAATAAGATGATCGGCACAGGTCTTTTCAGTACGCCGTCAATCATTTTCAAATACTGTCACGGAAACGTTCCAATTTTCTTGGGACTCTGGCTTCTAGGAGCCATCATCATACTTCTGGGTCTTCTCATATACTTAGAGTATGCGCTAAATTTACCGTTCCGTAATGGAGGCGAAAAAAATTACTTGTTACGGGTGTTCCGGTCACCAAAAGGTCTTTGTGGATGTGTTTATGCATTCCAGATGGTTTTTCTTGGTTTCAGTCTGGGGAACTCGTTTGCTTTTGGCAAATATATTTGGTATGCCATACAGGGAGAAAATGGCGCTAACGATAGTGACTGGCCACTGAAATGGATCGGCGTTTTGTGTATTACGTTCTGTATTTGGCTCCACATAAAATACCCGAACCAGGGCACAGCGCTCTTCAATTTCTTGGGCATGTTTAAGATCGTGATTCTTTTTCTCATTATCGGCATAGGGTTCCTTGTGGGAATCAATGCGATTTCGCTTCCAGATCAGGTGGGCCTGGTGCCCGTGCATTTAGAGCTCCCGCCGCAAAATGCTTATTCAATTGCAGTGGCGCTTCTTCAGGTGGTTTATTCGTTCAAAGGCTGGGAAAACGCCAACTACGTGCTTCTGGAACTTGAGGATCCTTACCAGGCATTGACATTCACAGCACCAATGTCAGTGATCTTGGTCACGTGCCTCTACTTTATGGTAGTCGTCAGTTACCTCGTGGTCATTCCTAAACAAGAGCTTTTATCAAGCGGTGTTTTAGTGGCTGGCATTTTTTTCAACAAGGTGTTTGGCGAGTCCATCACTTCAAGAGTGCTCCCCATCTTGATCTCACTTCTGACCCTCGGAAATGTCATGGTTGTCTCGTTTGCTCATTCAAGAGTGAATCAGGAATTGGCACAGGAAAACTATCTTCCATTTTCCCGCTTTTTCCAGAACTTGAACTACTCGCTTCTTTTACACTGGGCCATCACCGTCATAATTCTTGTGGGTCCACCCAGTGCAGAAATATACGAGTTTGTGGTCAATTTGTACATTTACCCAGGAACATGGATCAATCTTCTTCTTACAGGGGGGCTCATATACTTGAAATTAAACCGCGATAAAGAGAAGTGGGCCCAGACTGAAATATCGGAAGAGCATAACGATACACCGGAAATTGCTGTGCCCACTTCACCACAAATGGCCGAACTTTCGACCGCTTCAGATTCCGGTGATGCATCTTCTGCAGAATCTATTCAAAGTTATACTGAATTTGATCTGCTCATATCACATGCCTCAGATGGACAATCACGTCCAGGCGCCAAAACATTTTCCGCCCCCTGGGTTTGTGTACTTGTATTTTTAACAGCAAACTTATTCCTTGCGCTTTTCCCGTTTGTGCCTCCACCGGCACTGGCGGGACTGAAGGGGGCAATTCCATATTGGTGCTTCCCCGTGGTCGGCACCGGTTGTTTACTTATGGGGGCTGTCTTTTTCTACGGAAGAAGATACATATATCAGCTTATGGGTAAACCTGCTCCATTGTATGAAGAGGAACAGGATGTTCTTGGGTGATAAAGACGACTAAAGGTGTTGATATTTATTTTTTACCGTGGGTGGATTCCCGACTTTACCTAATAGACAAAATGAAAGTGCAGCCAATTCTTTTTTGGAGCTTTTCATTATACATAGAATAAAAACTTTTGCATTAAAAAGTATGGAAAACCTCTTACATACTTCAATAAATTGATGGACTTATTGTCTCCATCATTTTCCCTCCTAAATTTTTTTGGACTTAGCGCCCCAGGTGGTCCCCGCATGCTGCCCTCGAAACTCAGACCCCGGCTTGGCCCTCGGTTCTCCACCTTTCGCACCACGATATCATATCGATTTTTTTTTTTCGATAAGCGTGGACTAGCACCTGGTCAGCATAGTTATCAATTCCTCTATAACGATACTTCCCCACTGCTTGAATTAAGAACGCAATTCCAATGAGCTTGGCACAAAGTATGGAAGGCTCAGTGCTGGAAAGCATGTTACTCACAGACTACCAGTTTGCACTCAAATGCTTTATCAACAAGGATATCGCTCGATCGTTCAGCTTGGTCAGTAAATTGCAACCGGCCACATATAGAAGTTTCAACCAGAACCTGACTAGTGAAGATACTTTTGTGAAAGTTACTACTTTATATTTGACGATGGTGGGTTTTTTGTTAAAGCCCCAAAGAATATCCGAGGCCTTTCAGTTGAATGTTCATGATAAGCAGAAGTTAGTCAGAAGTCTTCGGCAAAACGATATCTTCGATCAAATCACCGATATTTATGGCTCTATTGAAGAAGCACCGCTGGAACTTATTTTCCAACTATTTTTGGTGTACTATACGTGCCAAGATACTATACAGGGTGAAAATGAAGACAGTGTGCTTCAAAAGTTTATTCAGTTATACCACAGACTCGAGTTTAAGGAACGCCAGGAGGATCGTTATTTAAAAAGGTGGTTTGATTTATTTGTGCTTAATGTTTTACCCGAAGCGGACGATTTTGCTACAGCATATGGAATAGCCGAAAAAAACGAGACGTTTGGTGGATCTCTGATGGTGAATAAATTAAAGGAGATCGAGGAAACTAAGAAAAGGGAAAAAAGCACCAAGGAAAAAGAAAAGAAGGAGGCACAAGCCCGTGAAGCCAAAAGAATTGCCGCTGAAAAGGAACGACAGAAAAAAGAGGCACATGAGAAAAGCTTGAAATTCCGGTCATTAAACCAGATTCGGGCCGAACAAGAAGCACGCGATTCGCCGAAAAATATGGAAAAACCATCTGTTTCCGTACCTTCATTAGCACAAGTGAAGGACCGGCTTACTTATTTCTATAATCTTACAAAGAATGTGTTGCGGGACAACTCGCCTGTGATTTTGGTGGTGTTGGTGCTTCTAGTAATTTCCGGCCACACTGTACGGAAACACAAGGTGGATCTCAAGCAGAAGTTTAAGGATACTTTGCTGATGGCATTCAAGGTAACGTATCTATAAATAGGCTATCAGGAAAATTACCGTATTTTCGGTCAAAAAAAAAAAAAGGAAGATTCCAGATTGTGATAAATCTGTTCTTAGAGCGCTTCTCATAACTCACCGTAGTCGAGATTCTTGTAGATTTGGTAATTTTGATTCGTAAAATCACGCTGATTTTCTGGGGACATCAATATTGATACCTTAAGGCTCGAGTAAAGGAGACATTGGTCTGATTAAATACATTATTAGAGCGACCGGTTTTTATAAAAAGAACGGAACATCTGCAGCAGCAGTTGCAGGACCGATATCATCATCGTTATTTCTACTTCTCTTTGCAGCTTGTTCACCAGAAGGCGGTTTTCTGAAAGCCGCAAACGAAAATGGCTCATTTTCCGTGAGCATGGAGTTTTCTTGTACTTGAGCCATCAGCGTATTTCTGTTATTATTGGTATTAGTAGTAGTAGTGGTTCCAGTTCCTGCCTCATACTCACGAACTTGCTGATAAACTTCATCATCGAAAAGAGACTCGAAATCAAGCCGCGCCAGTTGGCCCATGCTCCCGATTTGCGATTTTTCAAGCATGTTAAACGCCACCAAAGTACCCGGATATCCCTTAGCTGCGGTGTTTTTACAAAGAAGCTGCACGGCAAGCACACCATTCAAATCCTTCATGATCTTGCATTTAGTCGAGAGTTTGACTGCACGGAAAATACGAATAAAAGGCAGAAACCCAAGCGTACATACGACAGAGGAATCAGAAACAGGCACTAATTCACCGGCATCTACATCTGTATCTTTATCGCTATAGATCTCGAGCTTTTGGAGCATTGTGCGTGCGTTTGGATATACGAGCTTCAGGTATCCAATGGCGCCTTTGGAAATGAAATTGACCAGATTGCTCGAGTTTCTATTGCTGACGTACATGTACAAGTCCTCGGTGCCGAGGTTCTGGAGATCTTGAAGTAAGTTGGCGAGAATATCGCTCTGCACAATCACCTCGAGCCGAAGGGCTGCATGGTCTATCGTTAAATTATGAGATTCGGGGTCTGGCCCTGGCCCGGAGTCCGCCTGCAGTTCCGGGTTGTTTTCATCGCCATACGGGTACTCGATATCGAGATGAAACGTGGCAAACTCGATCTGTTCACTCATAAGCCGATCTTCAAATTCCACCACTAGTGGGTATCCCTCACCACGATATTTGATATAACAAAGTGTGGAATCAGAGGCCGATGCTGAACCCCCATTTTTGCTTCGCGGCACAACGGTAGCTGCAGCAGCCGAAAACGCCTCGTTTAGCATATGGATATCAATGCCCAATTGCACGTTTTTCGGCAAACCGGAATCGTTATCGTTATTGCCACAAGTCCAATGATACTCGTAGGCTGCGAAAAGCGACGCGTCCACAGAAACCTGCGCATTCAAAATATGGTTATATTCTGCGAAAAACGTGATTCCGTGCCGCGAAAGCACCATCAACGCGTGTTTGCCCACCGCAGAAATCAGAGCCAAAACATCTGCCAAATGTGCCACTTGTGCTGTTGAAGCTGCAAACAGAAACTCGGGTGTTTCGGGCATTACATCCAGGAAAACGCCGCCAAACACCGCCTGCAGTTGGCTGCCTGCAGGAGAAGACGGGAGGAAAAGCTGTGACATTTTTATGAGGGGGCGCAAACTTTGTTTGCAGGAGAAAGAAAAAAAGTCCCGATTTCTCGTCTTGCAACTTCGTGATGGTGTAGTTGGATCCGGTGCGCACACAGACTCATAACCCATAACTAATCGTGAGAACAAATGATTTTTTTTTTTTTTTTGACTTGACTTAACTTCTATTGCCGTTGGCTCAGATGTGTCAATTTAGTATTGAAATGATGAAAACTACGCTGTCGCTTACGTAAATACCACATAACCTAATCCTAATAATTGTGCAATCACTAGCTTCATGTCCGAAGTATCTGAAACTCTAACTCAACGGAACGTTATCTATCTGAGCGCTGATTCAAGTCTTTCAATTAAGTTTTTTGTTTTACACATTGGATATTTACTTACCTAGTACACCGAGATGTAGTTATCGATTCTGTTTTTCTGGTTCTGGGCGATACACTCGGCGATCCACGTGATGTTTCTCACCTCCTGCTCTTTCGAACGCAACCACGCCCACACGCTCAGCAACGTGAATTGTTGGGTAAATGCGTTTTTGTTGTACTTCATCTCCAACAAGTAGAACCAGTCCTCGATGTTTTTCTGGCCACCATTGCCCTGGGAGTCGCTGAAAATCTCCTTGAACTCGCCAATCGACTCCACCACACTCTTGATCTGCTCAACTTCCTCGGCATTGGCCAATTCATTGTGGTACACGGGGTACAATTGGCCAAATTGTGGGAAAAGACCCAATTTGTCCTCGGCACTCAACTCGGGGTTATTCAACGAGTTCAACGCAATGTTGATCACACGCTTGTCGGCCTCAAAGTTCAATAAGCGCGTCATAATCTCGTAATCAGGGCCGTCAAACTCTTGTTCGACAAACTTGATAAACGCCTCCAAGTAGTTACGGTACAACTTGTTACGGATAATCTCGATGTTCAAATCGTCCAAGTCGTGGAGCGTCAAGCAATCCTTGAAAAAGGGCGCCAATGGAGTATCCACCAAAACAACATCGTACAAGGTTTCAATGTCTGTTGCTGTGGACAATGTGGGAAGAGTGTCAAACCAGCCCAAGGGGTGGCATTTGGGCAAAATATCGGCCAAATCACGGTCGTGCAAAGCACCGGTGATCATCAACAGCACGTTGTCAATCATGTACCCGTAGGAAATATAGTCGAGGAATCTGGCCAATTTGCCCGTGCTTTGGCTGCGCAAGTACTGGAACTCCAGGTACATTCTGCGCAGGAGCTTGTCCTGGATAATCAGCGTCAGCAAGGGTCCCGCCTGTGACGCCAAAAAGTTGCCGTAATCTGTTGCTGACAACTGCAACTTCAAGTCCTGCAAAGTATCACATTGCGTCAAGTTCACATACTGGTTGCCGGTCAAAAGCCCATTTCTGTACCCGCGAACCACGCCCTCAATGTAGCCGTAGTCGACGTTGAAAAAAAGACCCTCCATTGCTGTTTTTTTAAGGATTTCGTAGTTGTATTTTTGAATGTTCTGGTCCGCTGATAGGGTGGATGAAGATTAGGGTGCTTGGGCGCGCACGACCGCGGGTGCACGAGCCATTAATTTCGATAATCTTGACATGTGCGTCACGTGACCACCTGGTTTTTGCCGGCGGGTAATTTTAAAGACTCCTCGAAAACCCTTAGTTTAAGTACAAGAAAAGACTAAGTATAAAAGAGAAGTGTTGTGTAATTTGCACTTTCAGCTTCGAATAAGGAAGAACCTGAAATAAATTAAAGCGTGTTGAATATTGCGCTCCGTATGTTGAGTTGCACAGAAACACCGGAATGCTTCACTTGAAAAACCTTAGCCTTGGACAGCACAAAGTTTTCAAAATCAGTCCTTAAGCCTTTTTTGAGGTTTTGAGGTTTTGGAATTTAAACCTTATAAAGGTCCACCTAAACTCACATTCACACATACTTATAATTAGCCGTTGATAATTGGTACAACCATCAAACATAACGGCTTAACCCAAAAAAATTCATAATTTTTTGAATTATTTTGGAAGTAAAACCTCAGTTTGCAATAGGTAAGAGATAATATCAAATGTTTTGTTTATGTCTATCGGTTGCCGTCTTTCCTGGACTTCTGGAAATCTCTCCTCCAGGCCACATTTGCAGCGGTTTGCACATAGCACTCACTCACCGAGGGTGGGTGGGTTTTATCGTTAACATGCTCCAAGGCGGTCGATATCGTTAACCACCTAAATCGGTACACGGCCCACAATTCATCGCGATATCGGACTTCATTTCACCTGTAACCAAAATAAAAGACACTTCCATCGGTAAACTTATATGTCTGCGTTGCTTATAGATTGCCTCAAGGAAAACCTTGATCCGGCGCTTGCGCTTAGACTAGAAACAGACGAAAAGCTTAAAAGCGAGGCTGTGGCATACCTCAACGATGTTTTGGTCAATGAACAACTGCTTTCTACAGATGTATTTGCCAGTACATCATCGGCTGTTCCTGGTAAAACTACGCTCACAGAAGAAATCGCCGAACTAGATCTGCGGGCACGCCAGATTGATCTAAAATTGGCTAAAATCGCTAACGATAATCGCGACCTTATTATCAATGTTAGTCAGGATTTGAAAAGTGTGGGAACAAAAATGGAAAGTAGGCTTGATGCTGAAATCAGTGCAATTCTCCTCAATATCAATGATATGCATGTGAGGTGGGAGTCACCAGCAAAAACAGACGCGGCAGAAAAACTAGCGGCCGCTAGCAACTCTGTGCTTTTCGACATTGACCCGATTTTGGATATTTTGGAGCTTCCCACTCTCTGTAAATTGTGCATTATGCAAGGAAACTACCAGGAAGCGTTGGAGATCTCAGTCTTGGTGAAAATGCTTATCATCAAATTCCCCAACTTACTGACTTTTCGCAAAATCGAGGAGAAAATCAAGATCGAGCTCCAAATTATGGTGAAAGGTCTCATCAAACTCCTCAATACAAACTTGAAGCAATCCAACATTCTTAAAATATTCCAGATTCTAAATCGGCCCGACTTGATAAATATTGCCGAAGGTTCCAAGGTTGAAATTGCCGGCGCTTCCAATTCTGCCACAAAAAACAATGGTGTACGAGACCGGGCTTTGAAGATCATATATTTGAATTCCCGCTTCAAGTTCATCACCAGCGAATTGGCGTCTTTAAAGCCATTACTCAAGTTGAAAAAAGTCACCTACTTGAAACGATGCATTGAAACGTACAGAGAACATCTTTCCAACTCTCTCTCAATATATCATGCGATATTTCATTCCGTTAGTGCATCCAAAGAAAACGCAGAGGATGGCTTTCTTGCGCATGCATTTGTTAAAAACTTGGTGAAGATTCTTCTTGTCGAACTACGGGCACATTTTCAAGGCATAGGCACCGCAAATAACGAAGATGAATCTGATATTCGAGCCCAGAAAGATGGAGTGGTGCTCCAGCTTATTTACCTTTGCAAATCTTTGGATAAATATGGATTAAACTTCGAGAGCATGCTCACGTGGGAATTATGTTTAGTGGAGCCACCGCTTGTGAGCGAAGAGGATTGGTTGCGGAATCTTTTGAAAGTGAAAAAGTTCCGCTCGTAGCTGTACATACCGTATACTCAAGAGAAGAAGAAGGTAGAATTAAAAAAAGGTAAAAAAAAAAAAAAAAAAAGTCATCGAAGACTGTTCAAACCAAACAAATAACCCAACTCTCTTCTGCCAAGATGACTGCTTGATTTCAAGGCATTCTCATCAAGTGCTGCGCCAATCAACTCTTTTTTCCGTTGTTGGAGATCCATGATTCTATCCTCAACACTATCTCTAATCAATAACCGATAAACTTTCACGGGTCTCTCCTGGCCAAACCGATGTGCTCTGTCCATAGCTTGATCCTCGACATACGGGTTCCAAAATGGATCCATGATCACAACGTGTGAAGCACAGGTTAATGTCAAACCCACATTACCAGCTTTCAACGAAATAAGCAATACACGTGGCGTGCCCAGGTAAAACTCGCTAATGGTTCTGTTTTTATCGTCAATGTTCATCGAGCCATCGTATCGCAAAAATTCAATGTTATCCAGCTTGAGAGCATGGCCCATAAGATCAAAAGTGACGGTAAAATGAGAGAAAATAATGATTTTTTCGTCCAGCGTAGTTTCAGTAATGTTTTTAATAAGCTCCAAAGTGCGGTCCATTTTGGCAGACGGAGTGAAACCTTCGTCTCGTTGTAACAAGAACTTCACCTTTTCGGAATTTGTGGTTTTCTTTGTGTTTGACATGCCATAAGTTCTCTGGAGTGTGGGGAAGTCTTGGCCCAAAATAAACACATTGGAATACATGCTATAGTTCACCAAATCCAGTTGTGAAGTGGGAGTACGGCACGACATACACTGAGCATCTCGATTTTGCACATCATCCTCGCCAAAAATTGAACTGACACATCCATCACATACCATGTGGCCACAATTGGCAAGAATCACAATCGAGTCTTCGCCCACCACATCAAAACACTTGGGGCACGTGAGTTGAACCTCGCTCAGCTGGTTGCTTTCTGGGTTTAGCAGCATATATTCCAGGTGATTTCCTGTGATTGCACGAACTGTAGCTTTCACAGGCTCTGTCATCTGTTCTGTTCTATTATACATTTGCACCCAATTGTTTCCCTTGAACGAATCCGAGTTTTCTTGCGCATTAAGTTCACCAACTTCCACAAGCAATTGATGGATACAGGCCTGCCGCAAACGGAGAAGCAAGGTAAGAATGTTTCCCGTTTGCGTTGGAGAGCTCATAAGTTTTTGCGCCTTCTTTTGAATTCCGGTCTCAAGCGCCTTGTAATACTCGAGCTCGTCGTTTTCCATCTTCACAAAAACTTGCTCAATGGTTTTCTTTGGAAGCTCGATCAATGGTTTGCCGTCAACCATAGAATCCTTTGTACGCCGCAACATCACTGCCAGTAACACTGCACGAAGTTTTTTCATCGATTGGTTACGATCGTAATCATCGAAATTCTCATCGTTCGACTTGAGCGGCACACTGATATCCTTTTTAAACTTACTCTCTTCATCATAAGGTCTTGATCCCAAAAACCGCAAGATTGGGTATAGTTCATCGATATTATTTTGCATCGGTGTACCAGTAAGACACAAATGGTGTACACCACGCAAACATGCGGCGGATTTCGAGGCCTGTGAAAGTTTGTTACGGATATACTGAGCCTCATCCAAAACAATACGATAGAAATTCGCCTCGGGAGAATAAAACGGCGACATGTACCGCTGACCTCCAGTACCTCGAATCGGGAGCATATGTTGCGTTCCCCTGCTCATTGCCTGTTCCATTTCCCATGCAAAATGCTGCTTGAATTCAGAGGCAAGCGTTGTGTATGACGTAAGAATCACGTCGTATTCTGCCATCTGACGAAACGTACCCAAATTACGCCGTTCCTGACCATGGAAAAATGCCACTTTAAGTTCATGTGAAGGCTTAACTTTCGCCTTCATTTCTGCTGCCCATTGCCGTAGTAAAGAAACCGGGCCTATAATCAAGGTCGTTTTACATCCAGGATCAATAGGAGGGTTTGCCATCATCACGGCAAGCGTTTGCACGGTTTTACCCAAACCCATATCGTCGGCAAGAATGCACCCTTGCCGGGCCTTTTCCTTTTCAAGAAGCCAAAAAAGGCCGCGCCGCTGATGGTCCAAAAGTTGGATTGTAAGTGCACCTGGCGTCGGTGCCATTCCTTCGACTTTTTCCTCCCTACAAAGATCCTTGAAAAGATCCTGGAGATGTACCTGGTCGGCGTTTTGTGGGCGTGTTGTGTACGGATTCACGTTTGTACTGTACATTGGTTCTTGCCCCACATTCATGACCATGGGGCCTTCTTGAGGCGCAAGCTTAAATGCTTTTACACTTTGCACAATCGCACGATACCGGCGCACTTTCTTCAGTTTTGCAAGCAGCGCCTCCAGCGCCTCGAGTTTCTGTGCCACAAGCCGCAAAAGTTGGTCTCGAAGGAGAACTTGGTCTACTGTAAGGATCAGAAGCTGGGCCCTAGCTTCCTGTACCTGGTCATAAAAACCCTTCGTTTCGGCCTGAATACGTCCAAGTTGAACTTCCATATCATGGTCGTATTTCTGGAGCTGTGGCACAGTAAATTTCATGAAATAGTTGCGCACCGCTACTTCTTCCGGAGTCGTGAATTGAGCAATATTGGGTGCTGCATTATTGGGTGCACCTGCATGATAAACGGGGGCTGGCTGATTAAATACCGGCGGATTTGAAGGTCTGGGTGGATTTTGGGGATTTTGTGGGTTTTGTGGGTTCTGCACTGTTGGCGCTCTTGGAGCCTCAAACGTGGTTTTCTTAAATGTTCCCACACGCTCGGCCTCCTCTTTCGAAAGAATGGCTATTTCGTCATCAGAAGAATCGTCTGCTGCCGCTGCAGAACCATTATTTCTTGCAGCAGCTTCGGCCACAAAATCGTCTTCAGAGTAATTATGGAATTCTTCATAAGTACTGTTCCCATTTGCCCGTGACGCAGGTCCAATTTCCTCAATATCGCTACTGTTGCCGTATCCTGGAGCTGCATCATGGAAAATATCGTCGCCACTTGAGTCTCCAGCAGCTTCCGCTCTGCCGGAATTAGCCGCCGTCATATTTCCATTTCCATTTACAATTTCCTCATCATAATCCTCATCATCACTGATCACCACGATCTGACTCGTATCCTTGAATGAATACGGATTTTCAATAGGTATACGAGAACTTCCAGGACGCGAGTTCCGGGGTCCCTGAAGCAGGCCCAAACGCCCGGAATACGATGGTTTTTGTGCTCGTGTTGCCACTTCAAAATTTGCAAAGCTTGAATCTGAAATCTGGCTGCTGTTACTCGGACTGCCACTCAAATTTTCTATCTGACGCCTTTCAGGCGAAATTCCTTCTTTCGGAACGCGCTTTTTCGCTGGCGGCTCGTCCGCATACATGCTGGAGAAGTCCGTGTTGAAATCGCCACCATTAACAAGCAGGTGGGGGTTTTCAACCGGATCGAAGTTGGAAAATCTATTGGAAAAATCCCCAACTGGAGGCAGACTGGCAGTATTACGAGTCTTGATTTTGGCCACTACTGGCCGTAAGTTTGCAAACGTCTCTTCGTCACTGAGCACAATAAGCTCATCTTCAGAATGATCCAGCATTCCAAAAATTGTAGAGATGAATTAAATCAAGTAGAGGGAGTATGAATGAATGTGGTGGGATTTATATATTCTCCTGTTTTAATTTTAATTTTTTTTTTTTTTTGTATTGTGAGTGTTGATTCCGGCCCCTCGGAAGTACGCCCTCGGATCTCGCCCCGACGCGAACACACAGTGTGCGGCACCAGGAGCGACACGCTTCGTAATTGATATAGATTTCTGCTACGTTTTTGATTTTTATTCTTTTGTAAGTATTTTCTTTTTCTTTTTTCTTTTCATTATTTTTTTTTCAAGTATTGACCACGAAAACCTTTCTCTCAATCTAGCGTATTCTCTCATGACGAATATGCTCTTAACCACATTGTTCAAAAGCTTTCATTGTTCTGCCCCCGGGCAAAATCTCAGTGCTTCTTTTTGAATCCATCATCAGTTCTCTCGTCTCGTGACCTTGTTTTAGAGCACAATAACGAAAAATTAAAATTAAAAAGATTAGTAAATCACCATGATCATTACAAGTAGTCGCCGTTTTCCTCGAGAATCTTGTCTAGGCAAATCTCCAACTCCTTCACAAGTCTCTCGTTTTTCTCGTCAAACGCCAATCCACGCTGGTAATCGGCACGTGCATCCTCGTAATTGCCCAAGAAGAAATTGGCCACTCCACGTCTGAGAAAGTTGTCGGGCGTACACATCAACATATTGATTAACATATCGGCATCGTTAAATGCCTTTAAATATTCCTTACATTTCAAGTACGCATCCGCACGGCTCATGAGCAAAAGACTAAGTTCCTGTAAAGTTCCTTGGAATGCCTCAAACTTGTTTCTGCGGTTGATCATTTCAATGCCTATACTGAACTGTTTGGCCGAATCCACAAACTTGCCCTGTTTGAACGATTGTACACCTCCCTCATACAATTTCTTGATCATTTTCGACATATCCTTATTGAACGATTCTGGAGATGGCTGTGGCGGAACTGGTGCAGAAATACCCACAAGTTCCCCAATTAACGTGTTCATCTGATCGATTTCTAGCTGAAGCAGCGGGGCCACAAAGTCGGGGGTTTCTTTGAAAACCATGCCCTTGATTTTCGCATCGTATTTGAGATCGTAGTCCATTGTTTGGTAAACTTATTCTTTGAGTGGGGGGTGTGTGATAATTTCTTTTGTGTCGAGAGGACCTGAAAGAAAAATTGATATAGGAATAAAATATAGGAATATAGGAATAATTATGATGAATTTAACAACAGCAAATCGACGCGGTACTCTTTCCTGGCTTGGATCTTTGTCTGGAAATTGAGGTTTCCAGTCTTGGCCAAGGTGTCCTTGGTGCACGGGTGTGATACTCGTCAAAACGTCAAACAAAAAAAAATATCATGAGGTTCGAAGGACCCTCGGATTTCGCGCCCGCACATTCGGCCCTGGCTTAACCATTTATTCCTCCAGAAAACTCAATGACAGTCAACGCCTTGTAATTTTTTTCAGCCCAGAGTTATTTTTTTTTCTGTGTCACCATTTTTCTTTATAAACCTGAAACGAAAAAGGTGATTTTGCGTCAGCCACTTTCCCATACTAATTTTTGGTATTATAAATTTCTATGGTAGCCTGGTCGAGTATTTGGTCTCAGAAAAATTCGGGTTCAGCCGTTCGCACGTGTTCTGAATGTGAAGAGAGAGAAGAATAATCAATTGGGTGGAAAAAATTGATTATTCTATCTTTATTTCTTTAAAATTATTATGCTTAATGTAATATTCTATTAATAAAATTCTTGTACTTTCATGTTTTGAATCACCGTAAGCCACTTCATAAGGATCATATGAACAATAAGGTCACGTGCACCCTTGGTTTTTTGGCATTCGCATTTTAGCACTCGATTTCCGCATTTTGCACCCAATTTACCAGCAACCACAAATCTAATAATTTGTACTTTTGTTTCCTATCAGCACAGAAACACGTTTCCATGACTGCTTTGGCTTCAGCTACCTCTCAGTACTCGGACGGGTCCGAGTTTGCCATGTCCGACCTGTCCATGCTTGAGTTTGTGCGGGATCTTAATGGACAAGGCGATAATCGAAACACCGTAATGAATATTCCTTTTGATATTCTGACCCCGATTCCTCGGATCAAAGAACGGTCACTGTCTCCTGAAATTGATTTGGTGCCCTCTTATCTTCTTACTACATCGTCGCAATTAATTCCGACGGCAGCTAGCTCGTTGTTTAATTACCGCAGTGGAGGTAATTTCCGGAAAAAGCTTAGTTCACTTGGAAGCACACTTTTCTCCAAAGTGCAGTCTTCTGCCATTCCAAATGACGTGAGTTCAGACCAGGAAAGAACCGGGCCCTTGAGCCCCACTTTTTCGTCGAAAGACGATCCGTTGCAAGTGCCTGCAAAAAGAGGCTTTGTGTTTCATAGCCGTACCGAAACAGCCCGCAAAGCCCGTAAAGAGTCGCTGGAAGGTACAAAGCCAGATCCACAATGGCTTAAGCTTGAGTCGTCAACGGAGCTGCCGGGACCTTCAGGTACACTCACAAACCTGCTTCCAATTCCCCTCTCCGATCCTTTTCTTTCTGCCGAAATTAACGATATTGTGGCCGAGACACATAAGGAAATCACTCACAGACACGCCATTAAAAATCAGCAGGAGCAAGAGAAATCACAGCAGCAACAGAAGCAGCAATCGAAGGGTGAAGCCGCAAGAACTAAACCTTCTCTTGATTTTGAGTCTCCCGCTACAAAAGTCTCCCCTAAAAGCCCACTGCTTATCAATCCTAGTAAAGCAGAGTCCAAGGCAAAGTTGAAAAGTAAGAAAGAGGCTAAAGCAGAGAAGGTTGAGAAAGTGGAGAACCGGAAACCAACTTATGAAAATGAGCTTGTGCAAGCATTGACGGGTCTTGGAGGTCCTCAAAAAGTAGGGAGCACAAGCCCTATTGAAATGCGGGAAGAAGGCACTCTGAAAGACACAGCTGTGAGAGAAAACGCTCCTAGATCCCCTAATACCGACTCTGGAGCGCCGAAATTGAAAGGAGCTTTGAAGAAGCCGAGCCCTTTGGCAACTGGTAATAAAAGCCCACCGGAGAAGGAAAAGGAGAGCACACCAAAAGAAGAAGGGGCCGCTGCACCGAAACTGGAAACTACAAAATCTCATGGGAAAAAGAATAAGAAAAAGTCACTTGGCCCACATGCTCTTGTTACCATTGATAACGCTCCTCCCGCATTCAACCTACCAAGAGGTCGTCCACCTTTGGCGATGATCAATATGCCAAAAACAGCTTTACCCAAAAAAGATGAGGAAAAAGAAAAAACCGTGATTCCCAATGAAGATAAGCGGGAGCCGGCTCAAACCAAAAAGTCACATCGCAGATCCGCACGGAAAGAAGAAGAAGAAGATAAGCAGGAGAAAGAAGAAGGCACATCTGCAAATAGGGTCAGGGGAACGATTCGGCATACGGTGCTTTCAGACGAAAAACCCCTTGATCGTGACGCAGAAATGCAGTTCTCGCCGTTTGTGGTTTCTGGCTTTATTGATCAAGCTCGAGGCTCAAACTCCACAAGTAATCGCCGCACACAAAGAACGGAACCTCCAAAAAGAGAGATTCAAAGAAACGAAAGCTCGGAACATACCCGGACGGCAGGGTCTACGCTCTTGCCGCTGTGGGCTCGGTTGCCTGATACTCTTAGGTCAGGCACACAAAATCTTTCACCCAAGCAAAGACTCACACGACTTTTTAATGGGGTTGATAGCCATAAAGGAAGTCGATCTAACACGATTTCGGAGAACACAGTGTTTCTGCCACGCCAGGGAGCTGATAAGTCTTGTCAGGAGAAACCAACAGTGCAAAGCCTCGGCGATATTTTTGCTCGGCCTCCGAAAACAGCCACATTTGACCAAGGAGGTCCCGGTAGCCGTCTGAACGACTTGTTTACTTCAGCGAGAACGGCAACGGGAGACACACACAGGTGGAGGTCGAAATTCTCGTTTGGATTTAATTCAAGTAAGGACCTGAAGGTGACCAAACCAAGAGTGCCTAGCGGTGATAAGGAGAGAAAGCCCCGGGGTATTCTTAAGAGCACGGGAGGCCCACAAAACACATTCCCCGTTGCTGTTTCTGTGGCCACAAGATCAGATGTAATTGGAGCAGCCTTAAACGCTGGCCCCTCAGTGGTGAGGCTTCCTAGAAAAGTGCTGGGCACAGGCCAACAACGGAAACGGCCAGGGGGCAAGAAGTAGAGCAGGTCAATACTCTAGTTAGGTTTTTGTAATTTGCAATTGTTGTAACTTTTTACTTGCGTTTTGGAGTTAGCTTCAGAAACACCTTCGGAAGTTGGTTCTAGTGACTCACTTTCTAAAGTATGAAATCTGTTTGACTGAAAGCTTTCTTTTTCTCAAATAAATAGGATTTTGTAGTACTGACACATGTGTAACTTCACCCGTTGATCAGTCATTTGTAGCTGCTAATTTGGTCGATAAAATACTTGAGAAAAACCATAGCAATATTAAGGGTGTAAGGTTTTCTTGTGATAACAATACAAGTTACTTGAAGCTTCAGACGGATAAGCGGATGCAAATAATTCATGACACCGGTTTTCTATATTTGAATTATGCTGTAATTATCATCAAGATTTGGGGGAGGTATGGGAAATAATACATTTACTTCAAGATTACAGCATATTTCGAAAAATGGAGATTAGTGTATTTTTTTAATTATTGCAAAAGATGTTCCTCAGGTCTAACGTGAGCCAATATTAAGAGACCATGTGATACAATGGTCACGATTTCGGGCCATATTTTTTCATTTTTTCATTTTTTCACTTTTTCACTTTTCTTCTATATTCCCACCCTTATGACTACAAATAAACTTCTCTAGCAATTCTATTGCACTTTTATTAGAATTCATAAATTACATCGTCATGGTGGTTATTGAAAGTCACGTGCCACACCGGGGACCTGGCTGCCCGTCGCGCTTCGTTTCTTTATCAGTTGACTCATAGTGAAACTGGCCCGGGCCGAGACTACAGTACTGCGAAAATGGGGCTTCCGATTAAATCAAGTTTCTTTATTACTTCTCCTTTCCTTTTCTTTTACACAAAATTTTTCCAATCAATCTTAACAATTTGGATCTCTTGAAATAAAATCATAAACCAAATTCAAAAATGCTGTTCAATTTGCAATCGTTGGTCAGACCCAACATCGCCAAGCTCGAGCCTTATCGCTGTGCACGTGACGACTTTAAAGAAGGCATTCTTTTGGATGCTAATGAAAATACCCATGGGCCTGCACTTTCCCAGGTTTCGTCTTGGGAAAACGCATTGGAGCTTAACCGGTACCCGGATCCTCACCAGATCGAGTTGAAAAAACAGATAATTGCGTTCCGGAATGGCCAACGCAATTTGCACTTGAAGGACCCAGAAACCAATGCGCTTGTGCCGGAAAACTTGTGTTTGGGTGTTGGTTCGGACGAAAGTATCGACTTGCTTTTGCGCTGTGTATGCGTGCCTGCCAAAGATAAGCTTTTGGTGTGTCCACCCACGTACGGAATGTATTCTATTTGTGCAGCAGTTAATGATGTTGAATTAGTGCGTATTCCATTGACCACGCCAGATTTCCAACTCGACGTTTCAGGAGTGCTTTCGGCAATTAACGCAGACTCAGCAATCAAATTGATCTACCTCACTTCTCCCGGTAACCCCACGGGCAAATTGATCAAGGTGGCCGATATTTTGGATCTTGTCACTAAGGCCTACGAGCTGTGGAACGGTTTGGTGGTTGTTGATGAGGCGTACATCGATTTTACCGCCGACGAAAACGGCTACCTGCCCTCGGTGGCCACGCTTGTAAACCAGCACTCCAACCTTGTCGTCATGCAAACATTATCCAAATCTTTTGGGCTTGCTGGAATCCGGTTGGGCATCACTTATGCTTGCAGAGAACTTTCTCACTACTTGAATGCGATGAAATATCCTTATAACATTTCTTCCTTGACACTGGCCGTGGCCATGAGATCCACACACCCAGAAACTGGCTTGCAAGTGATGCAAGATTACGTCTCGCTGATTATTCTGGAGAGAGACGCTTTGCTTTCGAAATTGCAGGCTTTGGAAGGTGTGGGCCGTAATCTTGGCGGCCTTGACTCTAACTTCCTTTTGGTGGAGATTCTTGATAAAACAGGAGCCCCTTCAAATGACGTGGCCCATGCTTTATACACCAAACTTGCGGTGGATAATGCAGTGGTGGTGCGTTTCAGAGGTAAGGAACTTAACTGTACGGGTGGATTGAGAATCTCTGTGGGCACTGCTTCAGAAAATCAAGAACTTTTGCAAAAATTCGCCCAGTGTCTTGAAGAGGTGCGTAGTTAAGAAATTAGAGGGTTGAAGAATGAGAGAACTAAGATTTACACAGCTGGAGTATGTGTTTAAATCCATAGTTCCGTATTATAGAAGTAGGAGTTCAGATTCACACGAAAATTTTAATAAACGAGATATTTTTGTCTACTGATCTGTGAAATCGGTCACTAGTTTGGTGACTTACCATATAACGAACTTTGATTTAGTTAAAGAAAAAAACTTTGAAAAACAGGTCTCGATTTCGAGGTTTTCCTTATATATTGAAAGCAAAACTCTTGAATTTAATTGTATGCTTAATGCGTATTTCAAAGAAGTAGTCATAAGTCAAGTCTAAATCTCTATTAACTACATCAAGAAAGTTCATCACAGCCTGATGCCATTAGCACTGCGGAGGGTCTCTCTTAACAACACCCAAACATTCTTTAATTCTTTGCGAAAGACTTCAGAATGCCTCAATTTATAATATGTCCATTTGAAGTCAACAAATATCTAATTTACCTATCTCTTCTCGTTTCCATATCAAAAAAAAAAAAAAAAAAAAACAGTAAACGAACAAAGTGAGGCATCCTTCTTAGGCCTGTAAAAAGCGCACCCACTCAGCACTGGAAGTGGTTTGCACATACGCTCCAAATTTTTCTCACTAGTGAAAGAAGCGAGCCTTAGTTAAGTGAAAATCTCAAACTACGGCAGACTTCCACCAAACACTCTGTGTTTTAATATTCAATAATCTAAAAAAAACAAAAGCCAGAAACTCACAAAAAGAGAGGGAAAAAATGGCCAGACAAAATTTCGTTGGGTTGGTGGTTTCACAGGGCAAAATGGCCAAGACCGTCAAGGTGCGTGTGCAGTCCAAGGCCTACGACAAGAGAGTCCATAAAGATGTGTTGAAAAGAAAAGATTATCTTGTGCATGACGAAGGAGAGCTCTGTAAAGAGGGAGATTTGGTGAGAATCGAGGAAATCCCCAAAATCTCGGCGAGAAAGTACTTTGCCATTGCCGAAATCAAGGTCAACAAAGGTTCCCAGTTTGAATTGTACGAAAGACTAGCCAGAGAGAAAGTGGCGGCCGAAAATACCGAGAAAATCGCCGAGTTTTTGGCCCGCAGGAAGCAGTTCGAGGCCACGATCGCTAAAGTTGAGGACTTGAAGGTGTTGGATAAAGTGACCAAAGCATTTCACGGCGATCCAACCGCCGACAAAAAGGCGATTCTTGCTCAAATCGACGAGATCAAGCAAAAATACAACATTCCTTCGTGGCCTACTACGGAGCCCGTGGTGGACCTTGAATTGAACGAGGCCCAGAGAGACTTATCCGTGGTGGAAAATAGAGCTGCTCATATTTCAGCGATTTTGGACAAACTTATGCAGCCTGAATTCACGGAACAACGTCTTCAGATGTTGGAGAAAAGCACGCACGGCAAGTATGGCGATGTGGCTGAAATTAGACGTTCCGTGCAGAAGAATATCTTGCGTAAGTATGTGTTGGACCCCCGTAATGAGGTGCCCAATGTTCTTTAGGAAGTTTCTCTCCTGGCGGGTATTAGCGTGTAAATAGAAATAATGGAAGTCGATGGAAAAAATGGTGGAGGTAGGAAATTTGTTTGATGAAAGTACCTTTTAGTAGAGGCAGGTTTGGATTAAAACCCCGATTTGTATTCAGACCATTGGTCAGAAATCACTGCTCTTTTGAATGATATGTGTACTTTTAGTGAATTGAAGGGCTGTAGTAAGAGTTTCCTTTTTCTCTCGTCTGATTTTCATAGCCATAGTTTAATAAACCTTACGGCGCCATATACTTCCTTTCTTTGAATTAGAATACTTCTTGGTGTTTATTCCCTAAGTTGGCCTTTCAGTTTCTTAATATTATTTCTGAAAGTACATTCTCTCTTAATGTATAAATCTTCTAGCTTCAAATGCTAAGATATCGTGGCTCCCTTGGGTTGTCGGATTCTACTAAAGGTGTTTAAATGAACTCCAAATCTGGGTGTATCATTACCAAAATTTATCTACTCACTAAGGAATTTCAATCTCTCCTCATATTCGACAGTAAATTGATTTATTACAAGACAAAAGGATAAAGTAGCATGTCCAAGCCAAAAGTTGTTAAATGATTGCTAGATTTAATATCCGGTCCATGTATTGTTTTTCCCACTCATGCTGTGCGTAATGAGGAAGCGGTAGTTTTAATAAGAATAGAGTGAAACCATTGGGAATTCAAATTTTTAGAACGTAGAAGAAATGAAGGGAAAAACTTAAAGAAAGAGAATGAAAAAAAAAAAAAATTGCGTATACTTACCCTCTGCAAGTTCTCGTAAAACAGGAAGTTGACATAAACACATCTTCGCATCGCACTGCACCAGATCTTGCCCTAATTTTATATCCTTGCTCATGCCATATCCACACTAATAAACACCGATAATACCCGGATTTTTTTTTCTCTTCCTTTAACAGGATATCGAAATATCAGCAAACACAAGCGAGAAACACAAACACAAAATGAGCCACAAGCTCCGCCGCCGACTATCCTCTGCACGTGACATGCTAGCACCTCTGCAAAGCCAAACGGCAGCTATGTTAGGACGAGAAACAGTGTTGAAATATCGGGAAAAATTCCAGCCGATATTCCCATCGGAATTTTTCGAAAAACTAGGGAATCCCAACTTTCATGCAGGCAACGATGCCCACCGTAAAACCCGTTTTGTGCTTGAACATTCACTTGCAGTTCCGTTATCTACAGTGTCAAATCTCCATGTACAACCGGGAGATCCGAACTTTGCAATTTGGTTATTTATTTCGGCGTATTACCCGGTAATCGCCGCATGCATTGCCCCATTAGGCAATTTGATCTCGCTCATTGGGCTTCTAGAACATTGGCAGCTAGATCCCCAAACTTTACGAACAGTGCCGGATAATATTGCGGCATTTTCACTAAATGTGACAGCGTTTGTATTGGGAATCGTGGGTAACGTGTCTCTCTTGATGAATTTCTCTGGAAATCTCCAGTATTTGCTTGCACAGGGCGTGCTGATCTCGTGTTTTGTAGCTGCATGCGTTTGTCTTCTTATAGGAGTGCTTTTGGCCAATCACAGAATGCAAAACTCGGATCTTGAGCCATCAGAGGGGTTTTGGCTTGCGGTATTCACTATAGGAATATACGCCTTATGCGCCGCAGTGCTTGTTGTGAATGTGGTGGGGTATAAATTGAACAAATACCGTGCGAAGTTCAATTTGGATAAGAAACAACGGCTGTTGATGTCGCATACTATTGCTTTCAGTGTGTGGCAGGCCGTGGGAACAGTGGTGATGGTGCGTCTTATTCCAGACATGAGCTTTGGCTCCTCGCTATATTACTGTACTGTATCTATGCTTACAATTGGATTGGGCGATATCGTTCCCTTAACTGCGGGCGCGAAAGTGTTTGCCTTATTTTTCTCCTTGGTGGGTGTTTTGATTATGGGACTTATTATTTCACTACTTCGACAAGTGATACTCACACTGGCGGGTCCCAGTCTATTTTGGCATCATATTGAACGGAGACGATTAGCATTATTACAGAGACTAGAAGACGATCCGGATTCTGCCGCTTCTACACCAGAGGCATTTGCATTGATGCGGGCGATTCGTGCAAAAGTCACGCAAACACAGGCTAGAGTCTCGTTGGCATTTACGATTTTGGTGTTTATACTGTTTTGGCTTCTTGGAGCGCTTGTTTTCCACGCAGTGGAGAAATGGAGCTATTTCAACGCAGTGTACTTCTGTTTTCTTTGTCTTTTAACAATTGGGTACGGCGATTATCACCCAGTAAGACCTCTAGGCATGGTTTTCTTTGTCGTATGGGCAATATCTGCAGTTCCGTTAATGACTATTCTTATATCAAACTTGGGCGATACACTCTACGAGATTTCCGATAAATTCGACTTGGTGGCAACAAAAATACTCAATTTGAAAACGTATAGTCGTTTATTCCTGAAAAAACATATCTTTGCTTCTGCCAAAAAGTCACACAAAAACTTAAAGGCGGAGGAGGAGGAAATGGAATCCCACGGCATCCCCCCACCCACAAAGGAAAGTTCGACAGACGATGGCGAAGATGAAAGTGCGGGAATTGATCCACGATATGTTGAACAAATGGATCTAACTATTGATATTTCCAAGCTGCTTGCTGTGTTTATGCAAATTTTAGGGGACACCATGGACAAGCCAGAAAAGGAGTATGACTATGACGAATGGGTAAAACATATGGCGTTTCTTCTGGACGCTGATCCAGTGGATGATAATTTTTGGATCAGTGAGCTTTCGCCTCTACGGCTCCCATTAAAAGAAGCTAACTATCTTATGATTAAGCTGATGGTGAAGATCCAAAAGGATTTGAACAAACTCATGGAATCCCAAAGCAAAGCCTTTTGTGGCACGGAAAACGTGACTAGTGCACCTTATTCACATGACGATACGTTACAGAACGAACTGCAGACTTCTTTGAAAAAATGATTCAATCATCTATTTATTTCCTGGGTAAAATGCCCACGTGATTTAATTGTACCTAATTTTTACATATGAAAAGTTGGGCGAGTGTCCTGGTGATACTTGCCGAATCAATTTGATCCAGCAGATAAAACAATACTTATTTTTTTAAAAAAAAACACAAACTTATTTGAAATGATAGAAAACAGAGAAAAACACTTAAATCATTAACTCATTCGTGGCTCGTTTGATAACCCACATGGACCCAGGAAAAATGTCGCGTCCGATGCGCGATCACCATGACTCTTATCTCTGATCCCCAAAAAAAATATAAAAAAACGAACCGAGGAATATCTTAGGAATAACCGAATAGTCATATAGTCATACGGCCAGTCTTATCTGCAAAAATAGCAAAAGTGACTTCCTCGATTGAACTAGAGAATATGCCTGGTCAAGAATCCTCGCCTCGTGAACTGGCCTCGGCACATGACCCGGTAATCTGGCGTATGGCCCAATTTAGCGTCACGTTATCGCAACTCCAGTATGTCACATTCACGATTATTGGAGTGGCCCTTCTCTGGCCGTGGAACTGTTTTCTTAGCGCCTCGGCATATTATGGAGAGCGGTTTCTGCATTCGCCCAACTTGATGAAAATCTACCTGTCGACAATGATGTCGGTGTCAACAATCACGTCCACCACCTATAATTATTACTTATCGCAGAAACAAACGGGTGTTGATTATAAGCAGCGGATAAATACTGGCCTTTTTATTACGATTGGTGTTTTTGTGATAATGGCGTTTTCGTGTGTCATGAGCTTTTTCATCCACATGCGCGATTATGTGTTTTTTGTCGGTCTTATGGGCATGGTACTTATCAGTGCTATGGCCACGTGTTTGGCCCAAAATGGAACCATGGCCACCGTGAATGTGATGGGCCAAATCTATACAAATGCCGTCATGGTAGGGCAAGCAATTGCCGGTATTCTTCCTTCAATTGCACTCATCATTTCCATCTTGGTGGTTGGCGATAAGGGCCACGGCAAAAACCCGGAGCCAAGTGACCAGTATGTCGATAAGAATTATGGCCTTTTTGTGTACTACATCACTGCCAGCTTAGTCTCGATTGCCTCTATTGGATTATTGGCCATTATAGGCCACCAGAAGTCTGAGTCTATGTACAGAGCATTGAATGACCTCGTTTCTGCTGAAGAAGGTTTGACCCAAGAAACTGAAGAGGAAGCGCATACGCAAAAAACACACGTACCATTTTCCGTGCTCTGGTCGAAACTTAACATGATTGTGCTGACGATTTTCCTCACTTTTGCCGTCACACTTCTGTTCCCGGTGTTTGCCTCAATTGTTGAGTCCGTTCACAAAGACCCCCAGTTTTTCCTCCTCAAGAAAAATATATACATTCCTTTTATTTACTTGGCATGGAATCTTGGTGACTTGTTGTCTCGTATCCTCTGTGGTGGCTCAAAATCCAGAGTTCTTATAAGAAACCCCAAAACACTCATTACTTACTCAGTTGCACGCCTAGCTTTCATTCCCTTGTTTCTTACGTGCAATATCCACCCACGCGGAAAATCTCCAATTATTTCGTCAGACTTGTGGTACATCACTCTCCAGTTCTTGTTTGGATTTTCCAATGGACAGCTTATCACTTCATGCTTCATGGTAGTGGGTGACCATTGTGATACGTCGGAAGAAAAGGAGGCCGCAGGCGGGTTCACTTCTGTGTTTTTGAGTGTGGGACTTGCAGTGGGAAGTGTTCTAAGCTACTTATTGGTTTTGTTAGTGGATTAAGAGTGTGTAACCTTTCCTTTTATACGTGTATATTGATGAGGAATATCTTTTATTCCTTTACCCTTAATCTATTGGGTGAGAAAGTTTATTGTAAATCTATTTGTATTGTAGTGGAAAAGTTTTAGTCTTACAGCTAAAACTAGGATTCTCTGAATAATACTTTACTTCGAACTTTCACCTCATATAAATTCCAATGCTTCGAAATGCATTTTCGACGAAGTGATGCGAAATTAAGCAGCATGGTATGGTACCACTGGGCCTACGCCCATAAACTGAAATTGGGAAACATTTTGACATGTCTTCGTGAGGAAGGAAAGTATCGTTGGATTACTCAAACCAAAAAAAAATACATATATATATATATATATCTTAAAATTTTGGGCAAGATAATTATTAGCTGCAAATTCAAAAGATGTACTGGTCATTCATGGAAAAGTATAAATACAGCCACGTCCCCCCGCTCTATTTCTCACACAAAGTGTCTCTGCAAAACGCCTCACATTTTCGCAACCATTTCTCTGGCCGCAGGACCCGCGCCTCGCCAGGCACACTAGCCCAGCCGGCTGCCACACCGGTAGATCCGGGGCACGTCACCCGGTCTTATATGACCAATACTCCACCAAATTGCCGTAAATACACACCCACCCACAAATCTCTTGACGAAGAAAATATATAGGCAAACCTATCAAAAATCTCAAATACTGAACACCTTCAAAAATGTCATTCTGGTCAGAAAACAAACAGACGTTCAAATCTGCCGGAATTGCTACAGCGAAAGGTATTGGCAGCGGCACAAAGGCGCTTTCTAAAGCCGGCTACAATACGTATAAAAAAAATGACGCCGCCAGAAAAGGTCTCCCTCCGCCTGGCGATAACTCAAAACTGCCACCTCCACCTATGGCCCCTGCGGCACCGCTTATGGATAAAGAAAAGTTGCATGCGTTGCCGGCGCCGCCAAAGCGTACAGTGCCAGTTCACGATGCGCCCACAAGAGGAAGTGTTGCGCCACGTCTGAATGTGCAATCGCAGTCGACATCAAATAGCGTGCCACAAGTATTACCGAGAACTGCTGATCAAAATGCACAATTGGCACAGCAACCTACCCCGGTTCCAGTCCAGCAAGGCCAGGCCTTGGGTCCAACACCCCCACTTCCGCAACAGCGACAACAGCAATCTGTGCCGGTACCATTGCCAGAAAGACAGTCCACCTCGAAATTTCTGCGGCCAGCAATGCCAACGCCTACACTGGAACCTGGCCCTCCTCCGCGTGAACCCACCCAGAGAGCTCCTGCAATTATACCAGCACCACAAGCAAATTCCAATGTACCAGCAGCGGATCCTGTTGCACAACCTCCATTGCAGCTGCGTGCAACAGTGCCCCAGTCTCCAGAACCTACTGGTCCAAGAGTCCCTAAACCGGCTCCCGACGCATCGATGTTTGCGCCACCACCAGTGCACAAAAATCGCGGCAATTTTGATTCGAAGCCAGCACATAGCGTGGGCTCAGGCAGTGTCTCACGCCCCGTTTCGTCTAGTGGTGGTGGCAGCGGTGTAAATGCAGCGGGTGCACCTCCGTCTTTACCTTCCAGATCAAGCTCCACTTCTAGTGCGCAACAAAATGGCCCTGATCTTAGTTCACCGCCTCCCTCATATACGGAAACTGCCAATGAAACACCCTCAAATACGGGATCTTCCAGATCTGAGGCCGAGCCACAACCTCCTCGATCTTCAGTTCGATATGTGGAGATTGACGTTTCGAAATTTGGTCCTCCGCCACCAAGGAGAGTGGATGCACCAATGCGAACCGTGTCCAGACCAGAATCAGTCGCTTCTAGCAGATCCAGCGTTCCTCCTCCACCTTTACCTCCAACTAAGCCCGTATCTGCTACGAGTACCGCATCAAACCCACCGCCCGTGCCTGATGCAGAACAAACTGTAGCTAAACCCAAAAAAGTGCCTCCTCCAAAACCCGCGAAGCTTCAAAAACCTGAATCACAGCCATTGAGCCAACAATCTACAAGTACGCACGCGGGCAGTTCTGATATTCGGACCGCAGAAGTAATTGAGCAACCTAAAGTTCCAGCAACGCCAAATTTTGCTGCCGAAATTGCCCGCTTGAAACTGCAAAAGCCGCAGGTGCCAACAACCCAAACTGAAGAGTCTAATATAAAGCCACAACGTCCTGTCAAACCAATTAAGCCATCTCTTTCTCAAAAGAGTGTTTCGTCAGAGCCGGAAGAAGATCAGAAATCTGTCAGTCCTCGTCCAAATCCACCTATAAAACCGCCAAAGCCACAAAAACCATCTAAGCCAATAAAGCCTTTGGGGATTTCTCTTGCGACAAAAGGGTCAAGTGAGTCAGAGGACACAACCCCCGAAGATTCTAAAAAAGATTCTCCAAACCCGCTTGTTATTCCAGTCTCGCAAAGGCGCTACTTAACCCCAGAACAGCGCATACCCGGATTTCGAGTCCCCGTTAAAGGCCAATTTCACCATAAGCCTCCTGAAAAACCTGTCGCTTCTGAGGATAATGAAAAATCAGATTCAGCTGATAAGGACTCCAAACCACATCCTAAGCCGCTTGTCATACCCCTCACATCTGGACCCGATGTATCGAACCTTCCAAAACCTGACTTGCCCGGATTCAGGGTTCCGGTGAAGGGTAAATCACATGCTGAGGGTTCTTCTACAGAAACGGGCTCTTCAACGCCTGATTCAAACCAGAGTACTGTGGGAAATAAACCGGTTGTACCAGCTTCTCGTATCACTCTGATTGATCAGAACGTATCAACTTCATCACGTTCCACTCCGCCCCCTGCACCACCATCTAGGAACTCTAGGAATGTATCTGCAATCGCATCACCTTCATCTACGCCACCACCTCCTCCGCCTACTAGAAATTATGTTCGAGCTGCTGTTCCCGTTCCTCCGCAGCCACAATCTCCTCCTGCATTGGACTTGGAACTTTCAACAGGATGGTACGCAAGTACCACGCAGCTTAACCTTCCAGTTTCTCTTTCAGGACTCAACTACTCGACAAGTTACCAGGTAACCACAAAAAATCTGCCGAGTGGAACAATGACCCTGAACTCACGCTCAATCGAGGTGAGATTTAAGGACTTATCAAAGGCAAAGTTTAATATAAATTGGCTGGATAACAACTTCTCTAACGCTACCCTGGAGTGCACTGAATTCACACCTTCTCCCATTGATAACAAGTCCCCTTCTAAAAAGGAATTGTGGGAATACAGTGAAAAGTTCGGCAACTACATCACCTCATGGTGTCTCCATAAAGAAGGGCAGAAGGTTGGTAGTGGAGAATGTTGGGATCTTGCAAAGGAAGCGCTCGCAAAAGGTTGTGGAAAGCATGCCTTCATTTCTCAGTACTATCATCATGGCTACCCAATCTTGGAGCTCCTTGGCAATCCCTCTGGAGCTTCTATATCTAAAGGCCCCGAGGATGAAATCAGACCCGGTGACATTTTGCAGTTTAAGCTGGCTACACTTCACTCTAAAACAACGGGCGTGACGCAGACAGTTGGTAGTCCCGACCACACGTCTGTTGTCTACGAAAAGGACAAGGATGTGATACGTGTTTTGGAGCAGAATGTCCAAGGTGTCAAGATTGTTAGAAAAGGCGAGTACATTTTGAGCAATATGGTTAGCGGGTCGGTCACTGTGTATAGACCAGTTCCAGCAGAGTGGGCAGAGTAAATTCAGCCGTGTCTTTATACATGTGAAACATTTCTGGCCATGATATATAAAATGTTTATTACCACTGAAAAAGAAACTAAAAGCAAGAATTTTTGTAGAAAATATTGATTCAAGACAAAAAATATAAGTCTCTGTAATGCCACAGCTACATAACGTAATAATATGCAGGCAAATGGCTTCTACTAATGCTCACGTGATGAAAGAGATGAGGAAAGCCCATATCTCGAAATCACCAATAATATCTGCATAAAAATTATTGATCCAATATCAAAATGCTGACTGGGGAAGTGCAAGCGCCTGCATTATCCACGCCCCAAGATGATTCCACTTTTACTTACGCAAAAGGGAACAAGGCGGAAATAAAAAGAGTGCACTTACAACTTGCAGAAGGAGAAGACTATGTGAAGAAAGTCTACGATTATTATTCGCTTGAAAAACTTGCTGATTTCTTGGGCCAAACAGAAGAAAATGAAAATGGAGAATCTGTCAGAAAGTATAAAAGAGTGACTTTACAATTTCCCGACCAATTGATTTGCGACTCGGCAACGATTGTTCAGGAACTTCAAAAAATACTTAAATTGAGCAGTAAAGATTCAGTCATTCAACAAATAACCCTGTCAAATTCGGAATCTTCAAATTCAGGATGTACAAATGGAGGCTGCTCAAGTGGATGCCTGAGCCAAGGCCAAAAAAATCAAACGAATTCATGTAAGCAAGTCCCCACGGATCTGACGCAAAGATTATGGATTTTGGCCGACACTTCTTATTCTGCATGCTGTATTGATGAAGTAGCGGCGCAGCATGTGAATGCTGACTTGGTGATACATTTTGGCGATGCTTGTTTGAATCCAGTAGCATCGTTAAAATCGGCATACGCGTTTGGCGAGCCCAAATTGGATTTGGAACATCTTGCAGCCAAGTTTAGGACAAGATATCCATTAGAGTCATTCAAAGAACAACAAATCGTTTTGATGGCCGATGCGCCACACACCTATTTATTAGACGAGTTGGCCGGTATGCTTACTGAATACAAGATTGTGGTTACCGATTTAACGCTATCGGATTCACACTCCCAGATTATTGGTTACACGCCTCAAACGTGCGCTGAAAATAACCTTCGTGTGCTAGGACGTGTTTTCAAAAACATTGAGGTGGACGATAACGATGATACAGTGCTCAGCGATTTTGAGCTTTTCCATATTGGGCTCCCAGAAGCCCCTCGCCTTCTTCAATTGACGACAAAATTCCTGGGAGTGACCACGTTTCACGACAACCAAGTTTCGCAAGGCCCATACCCGAACTTGATGCGCCGATATCGTTATATGCATATGGCCCGTGCTGCCGGAACAGTGGGTATTCTTGTGAACACGCTTTCGCTAGCTAACACCAAACTTTTGGTGAATCAGCTCGCAAAGAAAATTAAAGATGCCGGGAAAAAACATTACATTTTTGTTGTTGGAAAGCCTAATGTGGCGAAACTTGCGAATTTCGAGGCCGTTGATATGTGGTGTGTTTTGGGATGTGATCATCAAGGAATCATCTTGGACCAAACTAGCGAATATTTCAAGCCAATCGTAACGCCATATGAACTTATCTTAGCCATTGGTGACGATTTTTCATGGACAGGCAAATGGGTCACTGATTTCAGAAACGTGTTACAGGAAATTGGCGATGAAGAAGAATCTCAAGAGGATGCAAATGAGAAGAACGATAAGAACGATAATAATGATGTTGATCCTGAAAGCGACGAGGAGCCGGAATTCAACCCGGTCACTGGCCAGTATACAAGTACGGCCAGGCCTTTGAGAAGACTCCAGCACTTGCGCGTGACAATGAATGAAGAAGCAGAAGAAGGTACTCCAGAAGGAGAAGGAGAATCTGGTGCTTTAGTGAATAAGCTTTCTGGTGCTGTGGCTCTTCGAGGAACAGTGTCCACCTCTGCAGCACATCTCCAAACGAGAGAATGGACGGGTTTGGGCAGTGACTGGACAGACGATGTGGATGCAGAGGGTGCTGCTGTCGAAGAAGGCACTAGTGGAATTGCTCGCGGTTATGCTTTTGATGTTGAGAATCGGAATACTTAGGATATCCAAGGATATTTCTGCCCAATTATAAGTATGCTAAAGATTAGCTGTACTGGGGTGTACTTTTAGTTAACTGGATAATTATTACATTTGCAATTATCTACTGTTGTCTCACACTTTGTATTGAACAAGCCCCGACTTAATGATTCCATACCCAAAAACTGTAATTTTCTTTTACTTTGTTCCTAATTATTAAAAACCGTGAAAACCAATAAAATGAAAAACTATTTGAAATTGTTTTTGCCGTAATTTCTATCAAATTATTCCTTTGCCAAATTTCAGTTTCCTGCACAGCGGACCAGCCTCAAGTACATACTCATAATTCACTTGCAAGCACCTGAACTCGTTTCTAGTGCTCCTTAGTGAGGAGATAACATTGAGCTACTACTGAAACAAAATTCTGGCTAGCTCTCTTACAATTCTACACAATATCTGCTGCTAAAATTTAAAACAAAAAATACTGCAATTCAGCCATGAAGTATCGTTTTAGTGTGGACTGGCTCGTGCTTCTTCTCAGCAAATACAGACATTCATTAGCCGTGATTATTCTTGCACTCATGTACGTGTGGCCGTGATTATCGTTATTTTTTTCTCTTTACTCTTTCTCATAGACAATTCTACTAACAGTCAGTTTTTTGCATCATCCCACACGTGCCGTGGTCTGGGGTATTGTGTATCTCGGCGTAGAATTATTTGTTCTTGTAAACCGAATCTCTAAACTCCCCTCGATCCCACTCCCACCACTAGGAGCAAATGATGTGGCCGTGGTCACTGGAGGCCTGCGTGGGCTTGGGCTAGAACTTGTGCAAACTTTAGTGCTGAAGTATAGATTGTCCCGGGTTTTCATTTTGGATATTGTAGAACCGAAAGTTACTGATATGCTGGATAAAGTCCATTTCATTCAATGTGACTTGGCATCGCCTAAAGAACTTGAACTGGCACTTGTTGAAATTGATTTGCAATGTAAAGAAACCGGCCTTCCGATTAGTTTGGTGATCAATAATGCTGGCATTCGCGTGAATGGCCTGCTTCTTACCACAGACACAAAAACAATACAAAATGTGTTTGATATAAACACGTTTGCGCCTGTCTCGATCTTGAAACACGTGGTTGCAAATCACATAAAAAATCACGTGAACCGACGGTTATCTATTCTTACAATCTCCTCGGTTTTGGGGGCTTTTGGTGCAAGAAACCTCCTGACGTATTCGGCGTCCAAAGCAGCCTCCACACAATTCCATGAGGTGCTTTCTCGTGAATTAGCCGAATACCCAGCTATCCGCATGCTTCTTGTCACGCCAGGCCAAATGAGCACGGAAATGTTCCAGGACGTTGAAGAAACACGGGCTTTTATAGCACCGATCGTTGATCACGTGGCCTTGGCAAAGCTGGTTCTCAAAAAAGTCAGTATTGGCGAAGAAGGTATAGTTTGTGAGCCGTTTTATGCCAATTTCGGGCTTATGTTGAAGTCGCTTCCTTGGAAACTCCAGCTTTGGGCAAGGGAGTGTTCACAAATGGACAAGAAGATTCAGCCTTAATTGATAATAGAAAAAAAAGGACCGAAAATCTTTCTTTTTCCTTTCTCGTCTTATATTTTTCGGTTGATTGCAATTACAGTTACCTTTTCTTTACATTTCTTGTTCTCCACAATTTTACGTTTTCTCTTTAATACACACTTGCTTGGTAGAGACCACCATGCATATTTACTGACCCTTTTTCTCCAAAAGCTGCTCGAAAATCAGTTTACTCTCTGCAAGATCCAAAAACCCAAACGTGTTAAACATCTTGGTGAACGGCACGGCCTTGATGATAGGGGCAGAAAAGTTATCGTTAATCACCACCTTGACGTTGTAGATAGGATCAAATTGTTTCGCCAGCGTGTACACCGATACCTTCTGCTTTTTATCGTTGTATCCAACGTACTTATTATCCTTATACTGCTTTCCATTCGAAAAATAGTACATTACCAGCGATATCACGGCATATACTGCAATAAGTGCCACAATCACATAGTAAGTTTCCTTAAACAGAAACTTTTTCTCCAAATAGTAAAGTCCTCCTGCAATTGCCACTGTAGCAAGCCCAAGACCAAGCCTGAGATCAGTAAGAAAAAAAGATTGTTCGTAGCCTAATTGCTGGAAAAGCTCAGGAAGAGCATCATCTGCTGCAGTGCGTAATTCCACCACGGAGCTGGTATAATGTTAGTATTACCGATATCGTTATAGAGCCTGAGTGATAAATTATATCACAAAAAAAAAAGAAAAAACAAGACTAAAAGGGCCAAAATTCACACATACTTCAAGTTCACTTTCTTAGCCATAGTTGTGCGTTGGCTACTAATCCTGGACTGGTTCGCACTTGGAGATTAAATGCGACGTGTTTCACCCACCAAGGCCCTGCTGAGAACACGAAGCCAAGTAAACAATGATACTTTGGAGAAGGAAAAAACAGAGGCAGAATTTCTGAGGCTTTACTTCAAATTTAAAAAAAAAAAAGATAAAAATCCTCGAGATTTAAATTTTTTTAACTAGTGGCGAAAGCTCAAAATTGTTTTTAAAATAATCGCCACATTAGCTAGTTACATCAACGTCCATTTATCGTATGACATACAATAAAACTATATACCTAAATATCAGTTATCGATCACGAGGATAGCAAAATAAACTTTTTCTTTTTCTTCTTTTTCCCGTTGGGGTTTTCCGCCTCGTGTCGAGCAATCTCCTCGCGTGCTTTCCGTATCATTTCCTCTGCTTCCCACTTATCTGCCTCCTCCTGTTCGTGCTGCAGCTCGGATTTTGGGATCTGTAAACCCCACACCGATTTCTGGAGCTTTTGTGAATTTTCAACTTCGGATGCATCCACGCTATCATCGCTGTTCGACGCGCCATTTACATCCCCTGATAACGCTGGGAGATCACGGTGATCAGAAATCGTTAAACTTCCAAACAGAGCCAGGCGCATCCACGATTCCGGATCATAGTTATGGTCACTATTCCGAGTATCGCCGTTATTTTCCCGCTCGATATATTCTCTGGCCCGTCGTTCCTCCTCATTTATTGCACGCCGTCTATCCAGCTCTTCTTTCTTAAGCTTTTTCGAGGATGTCTTGGTACGTTTTTGAAGCGTTAATTTGAATGTTTCCCACAGCTCTTGCGACACAAACTCGTTGTTTTGCCAATTGCACTCCAAAAATCCAATTGAAGTGCCCAGAGGCAAGTGCAGGAGATACTTGTATTTGGAAGCAGCAGATTCAGTGTCCAATTCTTCAAACTTGATGTTTTCCACTTTCGCAATCACAGAAAATGGAAGCTGTGTATAATCCTGATTAAAGCTTGTTTTCAAAACTTTCATGTCGAGCGGTGAAAGCACATAAGTCGACGAGGATTTAAACCCGGTTTGGAAATAGTAGAATGTGGGCTGGTATTGTTCTGGAGAAACTTCTGCTGATTGTTCAACAGAACTCGTATGCTCAAAATCCGATGAAAACTTGGCAGCCCATTCCAGCAAATCGCTTTCAATCGATTTGAGCGCTAGTTTATAAAATCTACCATCATCTTGATAGGTCTCTTGATCATGTTGAAGCGCCCTAAGCAAATCATGTTTTTCTTGCTCGTACATGTGAGATAAGTAGCTGAAGTCGCCTTTGAAAAACCTCAGGAACTGACCCAAGTCCGGCTCAGCTTGATTTGCCCAGGGGAAAGTGTCTCGAGGCACATCTTCGCCTGCCCACCGTGGTATGGGCACAACGCTATCTGCAGTTCTTGTCATTAGAGTCAAAACCACTTCATCTCCGATTTTCGGGACTTCAAACCGTTCATCCACATTATCTATTTGCACGGGCTTGACATCGCGCTTGCGAATAATCGATCCACAAAGCGGACAATCATTATATTTCTCAACAATGACCTTACTCTCCTTCTTCATATTTGTGGGAACTTCACTCTCAAGCAACGAAAGAAGACACGTCAAACACAAAATATGGCCACAAGAAGTGACCATTCTTGGCGCTACTAATTCCTCCGAAAGGCATATGGGGCATGCGTTTCCCTTCGGTACAATGATTCTGAGAATATCCAGAGTCTCAACAGGAATATTTGGGTCGATCTGTTGTGGTTTATAAGACTTGCGGTGATCAACAACAAATTTATAGTTCACGTTGATAAACCGCATTCCATGCAAATACAACTTTTTCTTGGAGTTGCGTGGTTTATTTGAAGATAACCGACGAGGCCTATGGTGATTCTGATGATATTCTGGCAGGTCTCTATACAGCAGAAAGTCCAAAAGATGGTTGATGGAAATCTGGTTTTTGCGGGAACTGCCGGCACTGTACTTTTTGTTTGCTTTCACTTGCCTCTCTAAGTGTTCAGAGAAATCGTCATTGCGATTGATTTTGGGGAGGTTTTTCTTATTTTTGGGTTTGGCATTTTCTCTGCCTTCAAGATTATTGTTGCTCATGGTTGGGAGAAAACCAAGAGCATATTGTGGAGGCGTCTCCGGTCAATGCTTTTTTTTGAAATTATCAAGCTGTCCAAAAGTCAGCAAAACACGCTATTGGCAAAATCGTAAAGACAAACAGAAAACAAAAAAATAAAGGCAATCTTGTTTATATATTGGTCCAAGGTCGTTTTCCTTTTGGCCCACCGGACTTAAGAGTTCGGACTTGGAGGTTTTGCTAAGAAGCATGGCCTGACGAGGATCCGGCACGTTTTCATGTCTTCGTGGGGTGTATGCAGGTGTATGTGACGACTGGCGCTTTCTGTTCCGATTTGTGCATCTGCACTAGGCAAGACGGCTTTACTGTAGAGTAGGCATTAACTTTTAAAGGAGACTGGATCTTCTCAGAATATTATTAATAATACTCTTTTGTTTATAGCTACTTTGTTTAAAAGGAGTTGGAAATTCCTTGCATTACCAGATCTGAGCTCGATGCTGACAGGCTTGAAATTATCTAGAACACCAGATGAATTCCGCATTGACCGGCCAAACCGCTGATTTTCCATACACGCGTATGATGGATGACTTTCAACTCATTGCTGACTTGGTCAATACCTGGAGAGGAAATGGGGTCAAGGGCTTAGAACTTATTATTGAACAAGTGGACGAATTCAAGAATTTGTATGCGAACTCCCCAATTGACTTCCCAGTGGAGGAACTCTTGTGGACTATCGTACATGGATACTCCGAAAATGGAAAAAAGGTTATCCATCAATGGATGAAAACAAGAGTGAATTTGAAAGAACACGACGCACGGAGTTTCGCAAAATTCTTTGCACAAGACATTTGTCCTCAATTAAAGATTTATAACTTGACGAGGGACACGAAATTACGTGACGACTTGAAAATTAGAAAATTGGAGTTAATGGAAACCGCCCAATGCGTAGATGATTTCGGCCCTTCGTTGGGTGAAGCACCGGGAAGTATCAATCGGATCACCAGTAACGAGGCGGCTGAATTAGAGAAAAAGAAATTGCGCCAAGAGATTCGGAATTTGAAGAAACAACTCAAATTATTCATGATAGCATTGTCTAATAATCCTGATATATGTCCAAACTGCATTGGCCATCACACGTTGCTGAAATGTACGAACTTGAAAAAGGACGCCCGTGACAATCTCGCAGCATGGACCACTGTGGACTATGAGAATCAAACTGGCATGAAACGTTTCCGCTTTATGAAAGAGTCAGCCATAGCTGCTAACAAAGCATTAAGAAAGACTAAATGATGGAGAGAGACGGCTTTCATATGAAAAATAGTGACAGAAAACTAATTAAACGTCACATTGATTCAAATGTAAGATTGACCCCACATCAACAAGATGAGCCATCCACAAAAGCAGAGACAATCACACGCAAGGATATAGTTTAGACTTTTGTTGACGACTTGCAAAGCGATAACATTCGTCGCGAACTCATATTTGATTCCAGTGCCGATACAACAGTCACAGACTATGAAAAATACATCTCTGACTTGGTTCCATATTATTGCCGGCCATGCAACTGGATTGCTTACCGTCACGTGATATTATATTGCTTCGACACGGAGAAGAAATATCTTTTTTGTGAAGTAAATTTAGAAAAAATAAGGGTCTGACTGATAGAGAGGATGGCCCCGTGTTTATACCTTACGACATTATACCAAAACCTGAATGATTATTAACTATGCAAATTATTGACACCTGATAAAGAAGGTTTAGAATATTTGGATTAATGTCGTCTGTAAAAAGTTTAGGAAATCTTAATTTTTTTTTTTTTTGTGTGTATAGCCGAAATATAAAGATGTAATGAAAAAGATGTAATGCAATTGAAGAGGCAAGATAAATTCCATTGTGTTAATGAAAGCTCTTATTGTTTTCGCAACCAATGGTGTTTGGGTGTGGAATACCAAAAATACACATTAATTGGAAACCAATATTTGAGAAAGCTTAGTATTAAACACGGCGATTTGAAAAATTTAAACAAGGATTTTTTTGGTTCAGTTAATAGTTTCCTTCAAATGCATATAAGCACTTAGACGTTTACAAAAGTGTATTCGATTGCTAATTTCTACCATGAGCACTCAAGTGGGCCATACTTTCGCCACTTGGTAAGCCTGCTGTTCATAGATTTATTAGAAAATTTAAAGTTTTTAAAAAGCGATGACAGTAAACTATCACTATTGCTCTACAATCAAACGCGTCTGCCAAAAAAAAAAAGAAAGATTGGAATCCAGAGTTCTTGATGAAGTAATAAACACTCGATGAGAAAAAAAAAAAAATCCCGTTCTACGCACGAAAATCGGAATATCTTCTCAGGCGCAAGTCCCTTTGTTTTCGGGTTTAATATTTTCAAGCTTTAGCATTACGAAAAACGTGGTCCCTGCAATTATTAGATTTCCGGGAATTCATCCGAATACGGAAACCCGATGTGGTCTATTTTTGTACGAAAAGAATTGCGGCGCGGAAATGAAAACAAGAAAAATGAGAGACGCGGTGGGCGGAATCAAAACAGTGAAGTCCGGCTGCACGCTCGTATTTCCGTGACGGACCTCGCTTTCTGGATATGATTATTCGCAACTTTTTTTTTTTTTTTTTTGATTTTACAATTAAAGTCTGCAGCCGAACAATTATCCTCCTTGTCAAAAATAAAAAATAAAAATAAAAAAAAACAAAAAAAGCAACTGAATTCTTTTGAAGTCATCGCCAAAAGGGCGTGCACAAAAAAAAAAAAAACAATCATTTTAAGACGGAATGCATGGGAAGCTTTCTCGTTATTTGCCATAAGTGCTACAGTCTCATACACCAGTCCCATCATCAATTTCATTTCTTTATTTCTTTATTTCACACAAAAGCTCATAAGATTCTCAAAGTATTTTTCAAACACACATATATACTTTTTTCACACATGATCGATATCTTCTCTAGCAAAGTATTTTTTTCTCATAAACATGAACTGAGACACCTCGTGGCGCGCCTCCTATTTATCAATTTGAAATTTGGCACTTTTAAGCGAAAACGGGCAAGCTACGCGTTGTAATCTGTACAAACACTACCACACCATCCCTTTGTTTAGTTTCCAGAAATATATTTCACAATGCTCTTTTTCTTAGAAGCGATATACTAAAAACGTTTGTCATGTGTGATGGAAGAATAGAATAGCTGGGCGATTCAAGCCCAATTTCCCTTTCACTAGGTGCAAGTAAAATCTACATTTTGACACAGATTGTTTGGCTTTAATCAAAGCTGCATCTACGGCTTTCAGTGAAGGGCGCGAGCCACCCGCGGCTCCATATGGCTCTGCAATGATGAAAACGTGGGCAATAGTCCTTGTTGCAAACCAGGGTATTATAAATATGTGTCTTGGGCTTCACTTTGCCAGTGTAAACTTTTTCATTTGCTTTTGATCAGTCAAAAATTTCTTTCTTCGTATCGATGAAACTCTCTTTATTAATTTACGTGGCCGCGGTACTTGCTGGCTATGCACCTTATCAAATTGATTGTCCGGGAGGGAGTCTTGTACGTGAGGCCAACGGACTTTCTGAGGCCGAACTGAGCTGGATCTCTCAAAGACATCAAGTCACAAACCAGTACCTTGAGACATTTCTTGAAGGAGCTAATCTCGAGAATTTCAATGCAGCAGAGTTTTTGGGCTCCACCACTAACGGCCGGTCTCTTTCCATTGGAGTGGCTTTTTCCGGTGGTGGATACAGAGCCATGTTATGTGGAGCTGGCCAATTATCTGCTCTTGATGAAAGAACAGTTGGTGCACAAGAAGAAGGTTTGGGCGGTTTGCTTCAAGCGTCCACATACTTGGTGGGGCTTTCTGGAGGAAATTGGCTTGTGGGAAGCGTGGTGAATAATGATTTCGTCAGTGTCCAGGATATTGTTGATAACAACATAGATATCTGGGATTTGCAGCATTCGATTGTCAACGTGGGCGGATGGAATGTCTTCAAAACTTTGGGTTATTATCGGAGCCTTTATGATGATGTGGAAGACAAAAAAGATGCTGGATTTGACATCACCATCACCGATACTTGGGGCCGGGCCTTGTCCCACCAATTTTTCCCAGAGCTGACAAATTATGGACAAGATATTTTGTGGTCGCAAATTCAAGACCTTGACCTGTTTTCCAACTATCAAATGCCGTTCCCCATCGTGGTTGCCGATGGAAGAACCCCAGGCACTCAAATAATAAGTGGAAACTCGACAATTTTCGAGTTTAGCCCGTTCGAAATGGGCTCTTGGGACCCTTCTTTATATGCGTTTACTCAAACCAAGTATTTGGGCACTGAAGTTGATAATGGCATTCCAGTCAATGGTCAGTGTATTGGTGGATTTGATAACGCAGGTTATGTCATGGGAACATCGTCCACTTTATTCAACCAGTTTGTTTTGCAAATCAACACTACTTCCTTGTCGAGTGCCATCAAAAGTATCATCACTTATATTTTGCGAGATGTGTCACAGAAGGAAAAGGATATTGCCGAATATAACCCCAACCCTTTCCAAGACTCTAACGAGGCCAATGTCCAGAGTATTGTGCAAAATGATACCTTATTTTTGGTTGATGGTGGAGAAGATTTGCAAAACATTCCTTTGTATCCTTTGTTGCAACCAGCGAGAGAAGTGGATGTGGTGTTTGCCTATGATAATTCCGCAGATACAGAATCGTGGCCTAACGGAGCATCTATGGTTGCATCTTATGAAAGACAGTTCTTGCCTCAAGGAAACGGTACGATTTTCCCGCATGTGCCTGATCAAAATACGTTCATCAATCTTGGCTTGACCGGAAAACCCACATTTTTCGGATGCGATGCTAAGAACCTCACTTCTTTGCTTCCAGAAGGTGCTGATCAAAGCGATGTATACAAATCTCCCTTGATTGTTTACACCGCAAACAGACAATTTTCATATGCCTCTAACACTTCCACATTCAAACTTTCTTACAATGACGATGAGAAACTTTCGATGATCAGTAATGGATTCGAGGTTGCTTCGCGACTCAACTCTACTTTGGATGAGAATTGGAAAACGTGTGTTTCTTGTGCTATAATTAGGCGTGAGCAAGAACGCCAGGGGATCGAACAGAGTGACCAATGTAAACAGTGTTTTGCAGAATATTGTTGGGATGGCTCTATTGATAGTTCGCCGCCTGATCAAAATCCAGCCATCTCCAAAAGGAGCAACACATCTCGAGACACTGCGGCAAAAACCAGTGGTGGCTTTTCTCTAGTTAAATCTGTGGGTGAAAATCACAATATTTTGCAGTTGCTTTGTCTTGGGCTTTTTTCAGTGGCAGCATTGACTTACTCCACATTCTAGTACAGAGTTGGCAATTAGTTATTATATATACTATTCATTTAAATGACACACTATTGATTTATGCGGAAGTAGTATTTATCTGATTTCCAGATCGGGATTCTCGCTGTAGTTTAGTTGCAACTTCTAATAGTTAAACCATAGTTTATAAAATGAATACAAAATTACTCTCGGTTTAAGAGAAGGATTATAGAAGGATTTGTATCGAAAATAAGCGATGTCGTTTTTTTCCGATTTTTTTTTTCTTTGCCAAGATGCCAAGAAAGTTTCAGTGTTGAGCTTTCCTGCGAGTTGACGCCAGACTGAATTTCGGCTGTAAGACATTTGGATCATGTCCGAATTGCTGCGTAAATATCTTTGTTGGTTCGTATTCTAGTGGTGGTAAGGATGCTGTAAATCAATATTTGTATTTAATTTTAAAGTTTCGAAAAATGCCAAATCAAAAACCAAACTTTTTGATTTCAGTCGGGTGAATAGAAAGTATTTAATTGTACGTAGACAGATTTCCAAATTCTAATAACAGTAGAGACGTTCAACCAGTGGATATATTCTTTGAACAAGCTCCACATACATTTTTGCAAAAAATGCCAGAATTTTTCAACCTCCCCCAATCAAGAAGGACATGAGAGTTTTTGTTTTTTTCATTTTTTGCTTTCGAAAAAAAAAAAAAAAACATTTTTCAACACCGACTTACTGTACGGAAGAATTCCAATATCCCCGTGATTATTACATCGTAGCCTGATTCCTCAGTTAAGGTCACGTGCGCCTACAACCGCACGCACCCGCATTGGGAGGCGATAGCCGAAATCAGCACCTGCGCCCTTTAGCCTCTAGTCTTTTCCTTCCCAACCTGCCCCTTTTAACTCGATTCATTTCTACCATTTTTTCTTTCTTTTTTTCTCAAAAATAACTTCTAAGAACGTGAAATATATTGCCGTGGCCTTGCTAAGTATCCGTCCCTTTTGCAAATAACAAAGAAGAAAAGAAAAAAAACCATATAGTTATATATATAAAAATAGCCATGAACTACTCGCGGCTAGCAACAGACAATAATCTACCTTCGTTCCCGCCAGCGTATGAAGTTGGCGAATCGTTCCCCGCTTTGGAGCAGTTTGAGATCGACGAGGATGAAGTATACGAGCCGGCGAAAAGGGGCACTTTGATGCAGCGGCTAGCGTTCACGTCGAAACACGTGATTTATTCGTTTAAAGATAAGGTGGTGGCGCCACTTCTACACCTTGCCACGCCGCTCCGTGAAGCGTACGGTTTTGCCAGCTCGCGATACGAACAAGGTATTTTGAAGCTCGGAAATCCGTTGGTGGTGAAACGACTTCTTTATGTTATGGCAGTTGTTGTGGTAATGTACGCCGTTCCTTTGGGCGGCAGTTCAGATGGAGTCAACGGTGCAAGCGGCGGTGCTTTCTCTAACGGTAAATTTTACGATATTGCAAAACTCAGTGATACTTTAAAGCTGTTTATCGACGCGAAAACGTTGAAAGAAAACACAGAGTATTTATCTTCCATGCCGCATTTCGCTGGTTCTACTGGCGACCTAGCATTGGCAAGATACGTGCAGAGCTATTTTTCGTATAATGGCTTGGATAGCATAGATTTCCACGAGTTGGAGAGCTTTCTCAATTACCCGAAACGAGACGGGACTTACCTAAAACTAGCAGATGAATCCTTCGAAGCAACGCTATATGAAGGCGCAGGCGATCAAATGCAGCAGTGGGCTTTTAATCCAAATTCCCCAGATTCTGACGGTGAAATCCATGCTCCTTATGTATATGTGGGACAAGGAAGTGTGTCTGAATTTGATAAGCTTGTGCATGCAGGTATAGATCTTAAAGATACCGTGCTTCTAATCAAGTATGGCGGTAGTATACCCGAGGCCAATAAAGTTGCTTATGCAGAAAAGCTTGGTGCTAAAGCCATAGTTTTCATCACCCCTGCTATCCATTGGGCAGGTGAAGATCACGAGGACGTGATTCAAAAAATTAATGTTGGCCTCACAAGATTTAGTCCGGGCGATGTTCTCACACCAGGCTGGTCTTCACATGAGACCCGTGCCGCCAGGCTATCTTGGCACAACTCGGTTGTAACCGCAAAAATCCCCTGTATTCCAGTCTCCTACAAGGATGGAAAATTTCTTGTTGAAAAGCTCGGGACCTCTGGTGTACAAATATCCGATAATTTGTGGTCGGGCGCAAAATCCGCAGGTGATATGCTCAAGCTTAAAATCAACCACGAGGTAAGGTCAACACATCTGATATGGAATGTTTTCGGCTCTATTGTTGGAAGAGAACAAAAGGACCGCGGAATCATATTCGGTGCTTCTAGAGACTCTGTCGGGTACGGCGCGTCCACTTCTGCTAGCTCTACTGCAGTATTGCTCGAGCTCGTTAAAGTTTTCACTTCACTCCAGCGGAGATTCGATTGGCAACCGGCAAGATCCATCTATTTCGCTTCTTTTGATGCTGGTGAGTACAACTTAGCTGGCTCGACAGAATGGGTGGAAAGCAGAAAGAAACAGCTTCACGAAGAAGGATATACTTACATCGATGTGAGTGATATTCAAGTAGGTGATGTCTTGCATGTCACAGCCAATCCCTTGTTGCACGACCTTATAAAAGATGAATTGAGAAAAGTTCAGATTCTGAAAGGCGGGGATCAAAAAGACTCGAATATTACCCTCTACGACCTTTTCAAAGAACAGCATGGTGGCAATGACAAGATTTCAAATAACCTCTTGGAATCTAAAGACTACATCTCATTCATCAATCTTTTGAACATTCCCTCTATGGATATCGGATTTCGGTCTGACAAGCTGGCCATCCCCAGACACTCTTTGTTGGACTCATTCTCGAATTTTGAGCGGGAAAAAGATTCGCTGATGCTGCATCACGTGGCTATTCTGGAACTACTTGCTAGAATTGGCTTACGTTTAGTAGAGGAACCAATGATTCCTTTCAACTTTAATTCTTTGACAAATGCATTGAGAGACTACAAGCAAGACTTGGAAACCTTTACTAGCGACATAATTGCAAACATGCATTCGGACGTGGTTCCTCAAATGCACTATGATTCATTGCGTCGCGCTCTTGATCGGCTTTCTGAAGGTGCTCAAGGTATTGAGGATTTCCGAAAAGATTGGACGGCATTTATTCATAGCTCATCATCCATTGAACCTGTGATGTTAGCGGCAACCAGGAGGTTGGTCAATGACAATATGCTCAGGTTCAATTGGCAATTCTTATTCCAGGGCAGTAATCCAGACCGGGCTGGATATTTTAACTTTCTCTTTGGCTCACCCTACGATGCACCAGATCATCCCGATGATACCTATGAATGGACCTCTTTTCCAATGGTCCGTGATTTTGTTATGAAGGGAGAGTTTGGAAAAGCTCAATTTGAAATCACGCGTATTTCGGAATTATTGGACTCTGCAGCCAACGTTATTTTAAGTTTAGGATGAGATTGTCGTCTTTGAATGCGAGAAACTATTTAGGAGATAATTTAACTGGTGAAGGTAACACGGTAGTAAAAAATATATGTTGTTCATGCGAATCACTCTGTGAATGATAACAAGATAAGTAAGTGTTGTAAATCTCGAAAATCAGAGGTTTTACGGTGATTCGAAGGCAGCCCTTTCAAATAACTCGTCTCAAGAAATCACCTGTTGTCATTTTGAGGGAAACTCTTCTTCACGCTTTTTCGACATATAATCTACGAATATTCCGGAAATTTCGGGATAAATATTTACGCCATGAAATCGAGAAAAGAGAAGTCAGAAAAATGTACATGGAAAACCGCCCGCGTATGAAATTTCATGCTTATGGTAAGTACCGTTCAAAATATCAAGCATTTTCAGTTATGAAGCTGTAAAATGCCCTATGTTATTATCATCTCCCCTAATTATTATTAAGGAAAAATGCACATGTATGAGCCTCTGCAAGTGATGTGTTGAATTTTCTGGAAAATCAAAAATGAAAGCATGATATTTCTAGGTCAAACAAAAGTTTTGAGGAAATTTCGCAACTTTTTTGTGACTGAAACTGTAGGTAAATTTTTCAGGACCCAGTAGCAGACCAGAAAAGTGAAAATAAACCCTTTTGGTCCTCACAATATTGTTTCTCATGCATTACTCTACAAACCCTCAAGTGCGCATTCGCGAGTGGATTCGAGCCGAATTATGTTGAGAAGTATAAGTATAGCTTGCGTGTCATTTTTCTCACTTTTCTATTTATAATCGTATATTCAAAAGGTCACGCTTGGCTTTGCTTTAAATTTATAAAAAAAAAATTTAAAAAAAAGCAGCCATGTCGGTTGGTTCCCTTAACGAACGGTACTTTGACCCTTCTAATTTGCATCCAATTAATACATATGAACCTGCAAGAAAATGGTTACTCGTCATGCAAGACGATATCCAAAAGTTCTTGGATGGTGAGGAAGGTCCGGTAGATGATGGAAGTGAAAATGAGGCAGACGATGAATATGACTCTGAAGGTAGTGGTCTGGAAAGAGACGAGCAATTGATGGTCCGTCATTGTATTAAACATTTGCGAGGCGAGGCATATGAAGAAGCCATGAATGCCCATACAGAGGGCACCATCCACCACTATAAGGACTTTGTGAAATGGTTTAAGGAACAGTATGTCACAGATAAAGCAGTGCTCTTATTCAGAGAGGCCCAAGGAACGTATCAGACCCTGCTGCTTGAAGAATATAACCTGAAGTTCAAGCATTTGAGAGTCAAAAACATGTTTTTCCAAAATGTGCTCCCAGATACTGTGCTCTACGAAATCTATCTCTCGCATTTGCAAAACCCACGTCTTGCGGAAGCTATCCGGGAACGTGAGTTGGAAACCGGCTGCGAACTTAGAAAGACGTTCCCGTTGTCTTTGAAGATTGTTGCTGAATGGCCTAGGGACGTGGACGCCCCTTCTAAATAAGAATATTTTTCACTTCTTTTCCAAACCTTTCCTATTCTCGAGATAAGTGATGAAATATGACTTTCCTTTCATTCGGGTTATTAATGATGCTACTTTAAAGCTTGTGGTTTCAACGTTCAGCTAGTTTTTCCGAACCACACATGTTTTTTTTTTTTGCAAAAATTTGTACTGTAATTGAATTACTCTTTATTTTAAGTGTTCGTAATTGTGATAGATTTTTTTTTCAAATTTATCCACCTAACCTGGAAGTCGGGCTGATACTTTTAAGTGATTGTAGATACTTTTTCATGGATCCAAACTACTTGGTTAGCAGGGCAAGTCAATACTTTCTTTTACCCTTTTTTAAATGACATAGAATTTCAATTAAGTCAACAAAAATCGAGTCTCCAGAACCTAAAGTAATCAAGAAATATTTCATTCCAGTTTGGTTACTACAGTCTTGTGGATGAACTTTTGTACAGCTCGACTGAACCAGATTCTCAATGATGAGACAGCTACAGTAATACACAATTTTTGTTGCAGTGATACACCACATAGACCGTCCCCAGAAAGAATCTTTCCCATTTGTGCGATATAACTGGCCGGAATTTTCTGCGAAAGTCCTGTGAGAAGCAGCGAATTGATTATATTAAAATTCAATGTAAATGCTAACTTATCCAATGAATAATGCTCGATTTACAGCGGTCTAAATTATTAATTGACACTCAAGACATACGACTGAGCTGCGTTTTTCGAGGAAACTTTCAGAAATCCTCTCGGTGGCCAAGCTGGCTAAGGCGCGAGACTGTAATTGTTCATTGTAATCTTGAGATCGGGTGTTCGACTCACCCCCGGGAGATTTCTTTTTGGTGCCTTTAACCAATTTTCACTATTTTTTTTGCTTCAAATGAAAGAATTACTTTTGAGAAAAGAAAGTTAAAGCAATTTTCTAGGGAATTGTGTAAAAACGAATTAAATTTATGACCAAAAACAGTGATGATAATAACAAGCCTCTCCTCGAATTCAAATGCGCATTTGCAAAACACATGATTAATTGTTAAAAGCTTGCAAATCGAAAAACACAGCTCAATAATATGAAGCTTCAAACTTTCTGGAGTACGATTTTTATCAAATTTATACGTTATTGATTCAAATTCTAAATTTTATTGAATTGAGGAGATTTAAGTGTACAAAGGATGAAATCAACTTTGATTTTGCAAAGCATCATTGTTGGCGGCCTGGTGCGAGTTAGCATAGAAAATAAAAAACTGTGTGCAATTTTGAATGTAATATCTGTTCCGGCAGAGAACTTAATTGATATAATTTGGCCGGTATTATTTTTTTTTAAAAATTTCTAATTAATGCTTCAATTTACTCCAAAATCTTCGAATTAATTTTTTCAGAGATACTTTCATGATTGTGACTTGTTTTTTATTTTCGAGAGAAACACACTTTGAAAACTTGGAAAAAAAAGTGATACGAGTCGTTCTATAGTTAGGTCGCATTTAAAAAACATTGTTGCTATCAACAAATGCAAAGCTGCACGTACCATTGCTGAAGAGAAAAAAAAACAATTACTAGTCTGCTCAAGTAAAGAGATGGTACGTCAACTATTTCAAAATGCTATTAAAAAACACGGAACCAAAAATGTTTTGGGTCTCCATACATTCAAGACCGGCCACAATTCATATATCTCGGGGTATTAAAAAACGAAATATTTAAGACCACGAATATCCCCACCACTTTTTGAAACTGTCTAGAAAAAAGTGCTCATCTGCTATCTACTAAGCCTACAGCAAAATATGAACATCGATTCCGCCCCCAATTCTGGGGAACTTTGTCCGGAAATTCCTTCGGCGAACTTAAGTGAAATCTCATTTGCCTCAAAGTCAGTTAATTCAGCTTTTCTCCTTGCAGGTGAAGAATCGAAAGACACGCCTTTGCAGTGCAATCAAACCATCAAACAGGGACGTGCTAGAAAACGTAAGAAGAGTAAGCTTGGGAAAAAATTCAAGTCCATTAAAAGGCAATTATCTAACACATTCAGGTTTGAGGACAGCTACTCGGCAGCTTCTCTGACCCGGTTCCAGTTCGAAGAAACGTATGATTGGAGCACCCCTAACTTGGATGCACTCAGCGAGATTATAAGAAACTACGAGGTACCGGAATCTCCCGAGCTGTCAGTTTTGCCGCCTGTAGAAACCGAAGTTCCGCCAGCCCCAGAACCTGCTTCGGGCGTACCTACACTGATTTGGAGCGTTTTACAAACACCTTCTTTGCGCAACTACTTTTTGGAGAAATTGATAAGCAAGGATCTGAGCGAATACTCGTCTTCTGATAGCTCCTCCTATTCCGAACATTATTTAAAACCAAAAGCTATTTCCACATTTTTGAGGGCTCAAAAGGCTGCATTGGACAAGTTGGCAGCCAAGCATGCGGATATTGGTGCTAAGGCGATTGGGAAAGCCCGCGAGATTTCGAAAGAAACGAGAGGTAAGTTGAATACTTTGGCCAAATCAAACCTCCATCGGCCAGATAGTCTCACCAGAATTCGAAAACTCAGCCGCGAGAAAACTATTAAAGATTCCGAAAATCAACAGTCAACACCCAAGAAAACTCGATTTTGGAAACATGGTGTGTTCGGTGCCAAAAAGAAAGATATTAATCAGGAAGAGGTGCTTCTTGTTTCATCTTCAGAAAACATTAGTGATTCTACATGCGTGCAAAAGCCTTCTGGTGAAGAAGATACGTTTTATTCGGGTGGGAATTTACAATATGGCTCTGTTGCATTTCCATCAACGGATTTCGCACCCATGACTTTCGCAGCCGTGGTGTTTGGCGACACGGAGTTTGAGGTTCCTCAGCCGGCAACTCAAAATGTCGCGGCGCCGGCCTCTGCCATTCCTAGCAAACCCCGCGAACCGGAACCCCTGAAGGATGAGAAAACAACGGGCTTCAATTTCTCGGGATTTCCTATTGAATCTATCGAGTCACCAGTTTTACCTCTTTTTAAGCAAAAAATTTCGTTGCCGGCACATCTTGAGAGAAAGTATACACTGACACGCATTTGTGCCTCGGCACCAGCACCGGCAACTGAAACTGAAACTGAAACTTTGCCCCGGGAGCAGCATATGCCGGAGACCGAGCAGTCGGGCTCTGAAATTCTTTTGCAGCCACATACAACCCACACAACCCCCGAGGGTTCGCCGAAAAATACCGATATTGGTGGCCTTATTGGTGAGATTGATAAGCTTATTGTCGATTCAGAGTCACCACCAAAAGGACGGATTTTCATTATCCCAAGTAATGCCTTGGATTGTTCTTCTTTGGGAGGTGACAGCCCCACGCACAAAAATACTGCTTCTAATGCAGATGACGATATTGGAGAGTTTCTTAACGAAGATCTTGCAGATGTCATGTTTGATTATCTTGACGATACCGAGGATATGGTTGAAGAATGCCGTGCCGAGCTTTTCAAAAATTTTCTGTGGAAGATCACCGAGTTGTTGCTTCTGCGTATTGAAGAAGATACAGAGGTTTCCACATTGGCACTGCCGTTGACCCCCGGGTTTGTTGGAGAAATTGACTTTTACAATTTCGAGAGAAGATCGGCAAGAAAATCCAGTGCAGAAAGCCACGTGGAGCTTTTTGGGAAGGTGATTCCGCGGCTTGCGGCGTTTGATGATCTCGAGAAACAGTTGAACCAGGTGGGCGATGAAAGCGAAACCAAATTTGATGTCACTCAGGAAGCACATCTCTTGGTGCTGGTGGTGGATAGCTACCGCCAGATATTCTCGCATTTGATCCGCAACGTGGTTTTGCCCTGTGGCGATGGAATCCGCAAGTTGGTTCGGGAAATTTTACTTGTACGAACCCTTGAAGGGGAGTTGGTACTAGACATTTCCAAAGTCAGCAGGGAAATATCGACAATCCGCAGGACTTTGGAAAGTGGCGATCAAGTCTACCGGTCTTATCTCTTGAGCCAGATCAAACGGTGTGTATATTTGCTTGGCTTAGCCGAAATCAAGTTCAAAAAAGTGCTGAGCGCCATGTCTCTGCTTGAAAACGGATTCATATTCCAAGTCACGGGTCTTGTGGAAACCATCACCAGAATCAGTATCATGCGTGATAGAGTATTGGAGAAATATGATCTTTTCTACATGCTTAATCATAATCACGAAAGTTTTGGATCCCAGGATGTGCATCAATGGACTCACATGAGTGAATATAAGAGATTGACTGCATGGCACTATGCACTTGACATTTCTGAATTCCAGACTCTTTTGGCCGATAACCTCAAGATCTTGGCTGATTGCCGAAACACCGCAGGATTAATGATTCGCCTGGTGCATGAAAATATTGCGGCTGTAGAAAGAGCAACGGATTTGCGTGAACAATTCCAAAGATGCAAGGTGGTTTGAGTAGTGGGTATTATGTTACATGGTTGTATGAGTATAAAGGGGTATTTCGTAACCGATTTTTGTATATGTATTTTAAATATTCAATGCCATAAAATGGAAAAAGTAAGCACTAATTTTTGAGTCAATTAGGGCCAAAGTACTAAATGAAAGTATTGAAACTTTCTCAATAAATACATTTTCTACTTTGGCACAGATAAAAACGTGAGTGTCTCTAAGTACCAGTCTGTTGAGGACAGATCCGGATGCAAATCTCTCAACGCAGCAGTAAGTTCCCGCAAATACATGAAGTTGTCACCGCTAGGCCCACGGCTTTTCTCGATAATTTCTGCTGTGGCCTCGATACTTTCAGGCCCGACAAATGACGGGTTATCAATGGCCCCTATGTACACATTTGACTGGATATACACTTTGTTCTCCTCATCTTTGGGCAAATCAGCAAGCAATTCTTGCACTTTCCCGTTTCCTTCCACGCCCGATTCAACACAGAATTTGATCGTATGGAGCGTATATCCGTCCTGTTCTCTGATATCCAAATATTCCTTAACTTGATCGACATTTTCCGGGTTTATATAATAGGCAACACCCCACACTTTCAAGTCTTCACTGGCCAAATCAGCCACTTTCTCCACAGACTCTTTAAGTCGTAATTTGGACCCGGCAATATCCTCAATATCGTATGTTTGAATGCTGCCTCCAAATGGCTTATGCAGTTTTAGGTCTTCAAGCGAGACTAATGTAGCGACACGGCCCGGCAGTTCAGGCGTACCTCTATGATCCGAAGAAGACTGCCAGAATCTTCTCACGTATCCTTCAATAGTACCCGAGACTTTGTGTGCCACAAATGGCGGAGGTTTAAAAATAAGAGAGCCGTAGCCAATTACCCACATACCTTCTTTAGTCATGATTTGTATGGATTTAACGAGTGATGGGTGTGCAAATGGTTTATCCTTCTTTTTTTCCTTCTTTTTATTTTTCGAAAACAAAAAGTAGAGACTTTTTGTGTTCTTCTTTTAATAATAAAAAAGAAGATGGAAAATCGTTAATGGCCTTTTGACACAGGCATTTGGAGAATCCGCCTGTCGCGCTCCGGTACATTTGCGAGATTATTGTGGCTGTTGCCAATTACGTCACTTCTTACAGTTTTGGCGTTCGCGTAACTTGCTTGTAGCCGTTATGGAGATCAATACATTCATAATCTAATTTTCATAAGATGCAAACCTGCTGAAAATATCGAACAAGAGCTACTTTAAATTTCTCTGAATGTTTTTGGCTTATTGTGAAAAAAAAAAAAAAATTGCTACAGTTCTTGAAGATTTAATCACTGATTAATGGCGAGTACGCGTCGCTCTGTTGTATTCAGTTTTTGCCACTACGAACAGCAGAATTGTTTCTTTTCACCTAATTTTTTTGAAGCTGAGGATGGAATCGATTGAAGGTGTTTTCCCCCTTGACATAAACCAATTGTAGTCTTGTTATGATATGTCTATTCAAAATATTAAATTACAAATTTCCGAAACAAGAAGTTTAAATTAGGCAAGTGCAAACATGAACTTTCTCTGATCATGCATAATTGGTTATTACCAAAGTACGCCAAACCGAAATAGAGTGGAGCATTCTATTTCAGGAACACCACATATAACGCATGTATCGTGGCTATGGGGTGGAACAAAAGAAGCAAAATCAAATTGATGAGGAAGTCTTTACTGCCTCCTCTTTTCAAAGCAACAGCTAAAGGAGGAATCAAAATAGCTAGAGGAATGTTAGTATATTTAATTTCTTCGACATAGAAGCGAAATGTCATAAATATCGCAATTTCACATACCACAGATAACACCAATGACTTTATGTTTTGTGGTGTATGGTCTTGTATAAGTTTTCTCATCAACTTGGGGGTAGTTTTGATTTGGATAATTCTGGGTACTGTCGTAGTTTGGAGGGTTGTCGTGATTTGATGCAACAACGTTCGTCTCGTAATTCATTTGATCTTTTTCAGAATCTTTTGGTTCAGATTTGATGTTTTCAGAAACCTGAGATTTCTGGGCTTCGGGTTTTGGTGCCTCTTTTGCAACCTCCTTTGGGGCTTCAGTTTCGGCCTTTGAGACGTCTAATTTCGAAGTTTCGGCTTTTGGAACATGAACACTGGGAGCTGCCACTTTTTCTTCGGTCATCTTTTAGCTTGTGTGGTTGAGAAATTGTAAAGGAAAAATAAAATGGGTGTAAAAAATGGAGAATTCTTCATTAAGTAAAGCCGCACGTGTGCGGACTGAGTCATGAGACAACAATCTCCAGCTTTACCTTGGCTAACCACTTTTATATCTATCTCAACCGATTTTCAGTTACTCATACAAGGTAATTCACTTTTCAAATGGGCTTGAGATTAAAAGTATCTTTTTGATTATTGTTTACTTTTTGGGGTAAAATGAAAATAAAAATATAAATTGGAAAGGGTTCCGACGCCTTCGCGTAATTTTGCATTTTCTGCCTCCAGACCAATTGCGCGAAGGCTCAGCCCCGCACGGCGTTTCAGATACGACGAACTCTGGGCGTGAGATTTTTATTTTTGGACACGCGCTGGTTTGTCTAAATCGTATATTAATTGTGCACGCAATTCATCTTTTTCTTATAGACACAAGTTATAAAATTTGTTTTGATGAACATGTGAAAAATCTGGAATTCAATACAACGTATCACGTAGCACGTCAAAATAAACTCTCACTGTTTACTACCATTGTCTGTGCCTTCAAAGGTCAATTTATTTTTCCAGATGAAAAGCTTCTTTTTTTGTTTTTTCGTGCGGTTTTTTAGTCTCTGTTTTCCTTTTTTTATCTCTCTCTTTGTTTTCATTTTCTCAGCTAGTTCCTTAAATGGGATCAACATCTTAAAAACCTTTTATTTCGGGCCAATGAAAATTCATAAATTAGGGCCCTGAGCGCAGCGACTGCAATTGACACGCGGATGATCGCCTAAAGTTTCACTTATCAATCTCGGCAATTCATCAACAACTTTCTCCTCTTGTTTAAATGACGTATCTACATTAAAAACTTTTTCTTTCCCTGTCTTATTAACAACAAAGTTATAGGGCAAAAAAGTTTAACAAACTATAAAAAAAACATTCTCTGTATTGAAGGTTGTTTTAGGCTCAAGCTTGCTCAAAGCAATTGGTAAATATCAGTCCAATGAACTATCAGCAGATTGGTATTTCAAGTAAAGTCAAGTTTTGTGCCAGTGAGACACTCTTTTGAAAAAATAATAAAAAACTTAATTTATCAAAAGATTTCTCATAAAACTCATAGCAAAATTAGAAGATATTCGAACCATGGACAAGGATATTGACTACGGAAGTTCCACGCAACGGGCCCCACCCAAAAGCCGCGGTCCAGAACCCTAATGCGATTGCCGAAGCTCTATGTACATTTATTTTCACACGTTTTCATGAAAGTAAGCACTTCCCTGATTTGCCCAAATCCATATATATGATCTTTCTCAAATTGTAGAGTCGAGAAGACAATTGTTGCCCTTGAAACATAAAGCGCCCTACTTTTCAGGCAAAACTTGGGATCCACTCATCTCATAACCCCACATCCTGCACAACCCAACGGAAAAATTCCGGCATCTGCAATCTCGAAATTTTCCCCCGTTTCTGGGTGAGTCTTGTTTCTGGTTGCTTAATTTTGAACTCAGGCATTATCGCACGATCGCGCAGGCCATCCTAGGTCATCAAAATCTTGGCACACCTCGTACTTGTTTTTTTTCTTTTTCTTTATCTTTTCCAAAGCTTCATAAATGCCCTCGAGATAATGTGGGCCCAGTTGGAGGTATGTTTTAATTTTTCCTACCATAGTTCTGTTGTGAATGTTAGACACCTGCTTTTTCTTATTGTTTCACCCGTCCAAAGTCTGGCCCTATTCTTTATGCAATCAATTATTATAAGGGCAAGAAAAAAGAACCCCACTGTCGTCATAAACAATGGCTTATAAACAATAAGATTGTGTGCCTATTGTTGAGTTGTGGAAATCATAAGAAATAATAAGAAGAAAGAAAAAAAACAGAAGCTTCTTATAAACACGAACAATGACTCAGCAGAACTGTTTGTGCATCTGTCCTTAATTTGTGACTAGGGCCCGATTTCACCACATATCATATACGAAGAAACTATAAAGGATATCAAAAAATTTAAGGCTCATTTCTGTGAAATATCAAGTTTTCTTTTACGTCCCCATGAAACTAACATTGCTCAGGTAGAAAAGGCACATATTGCCTATGCGTGCATTGGATTATTCAGCACGCTCTTTTCGCTCTTTTCGCTTCTTGTGAAAGAACGGTTGTACATTGGCGAGGCCACGGTGGCTACTATTGCCGGTCTCATTCTTGGACCCCACTGTCTAGATTGGTTTAACCCGTTATCGTGGGGAAATAGCGACCATTTAACATTGGAAATCTGCCGTATTGTGCTATGTATTCAGATCGTGGCTGTGGCCGTAGAATTGCCCCGCAAATACATGAAGAAGCACTGGCTCTCGGTTTTCTTGCTCTTATTGCCCGTGATGACTTTTGGCTGGTTGATTGTCGGTTTATTTATCTGGGTTTTGATCCCACATTTCAACTTTCCTTCGGCACTTTTGGTTTCTGCTTGTGTCACAGCCACAGACCCCGTTTTGGCGGCCGCTGTTGTTGGTAAAGGTAAGTTTGCCGAAAGAGTGCCGGGCCATTTGCGGAATCTTTTGACTGCCGAATCCGGGTGCAACGATGGCATGGCGTTCCCGTTTATTTATCTCTCATTATATCTTATTGTGGATGCCGGCCATCCGGGCGAAATCATTAAAAATTGGTTCACCTTGACCATTCTCTGGGAGTGCATGTTTGGCATTGTGTTGGGCGTGACGCTCGGTTACCTTTTGCGGAAAGCTGTGGCGTTTGCCGAGAAAAAGGCCTTGATTGACCGCGAATCTTTCCTTGCCATTTTCGTGTTTTTGGCCTTTAACTCGGCGGGTATCGGGTCCATGCTTGGAGTCGACGATCTTTTGGTGTCTTTTGCTGCTGGCACTGCGTTTGGTTGGAACGGTGATTTTGCGAAAAAAACAGAGGAATCTCATGTCTCGACTGTCATCGACTTGCTTCTTAACTTATCGTTTTTCGTCTACTTTGGCGCCATTGTGCCCTGGCACGACTTCAACAATTCGGCGCTTGGCTTAGACGTGTGGCGCTTGATTATTTTGGCCATAGTCATTATTTTCTTGCGTAGAATCCCCGGAGTCATGGCCCTTAAGCCGTTTGTCCCCGATATCAAGACTTGGAGAGAAGCGCTTTTCTGTGGTCATTTTGGGCCTATTGGCGTCGGAGCCATTTTTGCCGCTATTTTGGCCAGAAAAGATTTGGAAAGCCATTATAGTACTGAGGAAACCCCGTTCCATGATCTTCCTGATAAGAATTTCCCCCATTATCAGCTTATTGCGGCGATCTGGCCACTTGTGTGTTTCATTGTTATTGTTTCGATTGTCGTGCATGGATCTTCGGTGGCAGTGCTTGCTCTTGGAAAACGTTTGAACAGAATGGCCATCACCATGTCTTTCACTGTTACCAATACCAATGACCAAGGCCCCTCATGGATGTCGCGGTTACAAAAATTGGACCGGGCCTCGACCTCGTATTCTCTCCACAGAATCGACTCTGCTATGGTAAATAATGAAAAAACTGACCACGGCCATCCTTTGCTGCAGTCCAATACGATTGAAACCTCGGGTGTGAAAGTCAGACCTGCGGGAGGCGCTAGAAGGAAAAGGCTTAAGAAAAAGGCCAAGCAAAATAAAAATAATGCTGGTTTTGAGCCGGCATCCACAATTGAAAGACAACGTCCGCCCACCGAATTTCTTCAGCTTGGAAAAACGTCTTCCACTATGCCTGCACGTGATGAAGATTCTTCTTCGATCAATAGCAACACTTCCTCGCAAAGGGAAGAGACGAGAATACCCGATGATGAAAATACGGAGGAAATGGGACACATTTATGAAGAAGGAGATGAGGTTATTCTTGAGGATGAAAATGGAGAAATCATTGAATCCATCAGCTTAAATAATGATGAGGAAAGTCAGGCTAGTGAATTAGCATCTGCCGATATGTCTGCTCCTGATGATGTCAGTTATCATACCATGGGATCCTTGAGAAGACACATGACCGAATACTCGGTGATTTCTGGAAAATCGGAGAAATCCACCGATAATGAATCTTTGAGTGACAAGTTATCTCGCACTGTTAGTGGAAGAAAAGCTATTGTGAAAAAGGGCTCGAAAGGCGAGGGCAAAAAATACTTTGCCCATCAAGTCGACAACTTTTTGTTTATTGAAAATGCCGATGGTGATATTGTCAGAAGATACAGGCTCAACAGACATAAATCTGCCAAAAGCAGATCGCGTTCGGGCTCATTGGTTGGAAAAGCATTATCGATGGTTGGATTCAAAAACAAGGACGCAAAAGCTTCCAAGGAAACTCTTCCAGAGAATGACCCTGTATCAAGAATTGTTCCCGATATCAATGTTGTGGCTGCTGGGCAACCACCAGTAATCGCAGAAGAACCCAACGATTCTGGTGAAGAGAGCGAAGCTTCGGATTTCGCTGGCGAGACGGAGGTTGAAAAGAAAAGAAGATTGGCTGCTTTGGGACATATTTCCAACGGCCGCAATGAAGACGATGAAGAGGCGTGAGTGTGACCATGACTTATCGTAACTATTTAAAACTCGAAAATATTTATACCCCTCAAATATAATAACATAATACCCACTTTTTTTCTTTGTTTTCAAAAATCAAGGCATGTTCCCTGAGATTCTAGACTAAAACAGTAATGATCGGAAAGTCTCATCAATTTCTTCAATCCTTCAAGCAGTTTGAGTGCTTTGCTTATTTGGATATCAAATACCAACCGGATATCCACCGAAACATCAGGCAAGGCCATCAATTCCCTCCTCCAAAGCCGGGTGGCTGCATAATGTTGAGATACTCTGTTTATCATATATTCAACTGAAGTATCAAGGTACCCGTAAGAATTGTACAATGTCAAGACTAAGATATTTTGTTCCATAATCTTGCAAATTAGTTCATGAGCTTTCGGTTCAATGCTCTGATGATTGGGCTTTCTGTTAATATAATCCATCATGGCCCAGAACAAGGTCCGAACCAGTTGAAAGTGATCAGACTCAGCAGCTGAAAACTCGGTGTACATCAATAATTCAATTTCTGGAAATCTAGGGTGGTTTTCCATCTCGGACGCAAATCTCTTGTCATCAAAATGTGTCTCATTCACAAACGACTTCAAGGATTCATAAAACTGGTCAATTATTTCATGTGTCTTGACCTTGCCATCCCGAAATTTCCCCAACTTGTTTCGGTAAATCAAAACATCACGCCGAGCTAGATTCATGTGTTTGCTGGATTTGATATTCTGGTGCTTCTTGTTAATTGCACATGTTGAGCTTATAACTAAAGCTAAAAGCAATACATGAAATTTCATCATCTTTTTCTTTATTTCTCTTTATTTAAAAAAGTTCTTACATTTTCAATTGAAGTGACTGTGATCTCTTGTATTTATACAAAATTTACCAAATGCTCAACTTATCCGGTCTGCAAATTATGGATTTTGAAAATGTAGGTTATTACGTAGTGAGGCTGTGTTTGTTCCTGGCCAAACCATAAATTGAACTTTAGCGTGTAATCTACTTCTGAGGGTTGAAAGTCGAAGTTTCTTCTTTATATAACGATTTTATTCCACCCCTATATTCTCCTGGAGAAGAGGAGGACTGCGAGCCAGCTACTTAGGGCAAATATTCTGTGTTTTCTCCATAAAGTTTCTTTCCTATGATTGTAGTTAGTTAGTATATCGCATAAAGGGAAGTAGAATTCCAGAAGCGGGGCAAATAACAAGTGTAAGAAGAATGCAAAAATATTGGAGATATTTCTTCCACGAGGCTGTGGAAGTGGATTCCGAAATTGATCAAGGTGCTTGTAATTTCAACACTGGAAACATTCGATTATCAATAACTAAGGAGTAGTTCTGTATCGCAATTAACTCAAAGCAAAACACTCCATTTTTTTTTTTTGCGTATTAACAATACAATGATTCTATTTTCCATTAAAACTGAGTGATTTTGGTTTTATATACATTTACAAGAATTAATTAGTGGGCAGCGTGTGGGGCATTGGGCAAATCGGCCAAGGACTGGCGAATCACATCAACACCCTTCAACAAGTCCTCCTCGGAAATGACAATTGGAGGTGCCAATCTGATGATATGGTCATGCGTGGGTTTGGCCAAAACACCGTAATCCTTCATCACCAAGCAAAGGTCCCATGCAGTTCTACCGTTAGCCTTGGAGTCGTCAATCACAATGGCCGACAACAAACCTTTACCTCTGACTTCGGAAATGATGCCGTTTGATTCGGCCTGCAACGCCTCCAATTTCGAGCGCAACAAGTCGCCCAATTTCTGGGCTCTTTCCACCAAAGCCTCGTCCTTAACCACTTGCAAAGCGGCCATGGCTACTTTACAAGCCAATGGGTTTCCACCATAAGTGGAACCGTGAGATCCTGGAGATAAGGTCAGCATGATCTCTTTTGAAGACAACACAGCGGAAACAGGGTAAACACCGCCGGAAATGGCCTTACCCAAAAGCACAATGTCGGGCTTCACGTTTTCGTAATGTTCGTAACACAACATCTTGCCGGTTCTGGCAATACCGGTCTGGATCTCATCACAGATAAGTAACACGTTGTGTTGTTTACACAACTCCTGCACACGTGTAAAGTACCCTTCTGGAGGAACCACAATTCCGGCTTCTCCTTGAATGGGCTCCAATAACAAAGCAGCAATCTTGTCGCCGGCATTGGCAAATGCCTTCTCCACATCCTCAATGACACCGTAACGCAACAACGTTCCCTTAGCTTCGCCGGGGATTTGAGGCCCAACACCGTTCAAGTAAGGCCCGAAATCAGTGGTTGCTTCTGGGTCAGTAGACATGGAAATAACACCCAAAGTACGGCCGTGGAAGTTGTCGACTGCAGATAAGATAATCGCTTCTTCGTCCTTAATGCCCTTCTTCATGTATCCCCATCTTCTGGCCAATTTCAAACCGGTCTCTACGGCCTCGGCACCCGTGTTCATGGGCAACACCATCTCGTAGTTGAAAAATTCCGTCACGTACTTGGCGTATTCACCGAAAACGTCGGAAGAAAACGCACGTGAACATAACGTCAACTTTGAGGCCTGCTCGACCAATGCCTCAATAATCTTTGGGTGACAGTGGCCCTGGTTCACGGCCGAATATGCCGAAAGAAAGTCGAGGTATTCTTTTCCTTCAGGGTCCCAAACATGCGCACCCTTTGCTTTCTGGAAAACAACGGGCAATGGGTGGTAGTTGTGTGCAGAGTACTCCTCTTCGTACTGCTTAGCGGTGGCTGAAGAAATGGTAGACATTTTTTTTTTTTGTGGGGAAGATTTGTCAGTTTTTTGAATGCTTGGTGATAAAGCTAATGTGGGGTAGATAAGAATATCGGAAGGAAATCAGCAGGTATTCTTTATGATTGTGCAAGATGAGCGATGAACTTGCAACTATGCTGGTTGAATATTGTTAAAAGTCTAATGAACTTCTGGAATAAGAGAAAGTTTAACGATATTTGATCGGTAGTTGAGCGAAAATTATCGGTATTTATAACCACTGTTCCCAGATCGCTCTACCTTGCCTATAGGTGTTTTTCGCGGTCGCCTGCCGTATGCATGCACTTCACTCCGCGCAGCGCACGTGCGGCCTTGCTATCAGCGGAGACTCCGGCGCGACTGTTGCCCTCCAAGCGCAACCAACACCGGGACACGGTTCCCAGATGGGAAAGTTGGGGTCAACCACTAGATGATAAATATCGCCGTTTGCAGGAATGCCCCGGTTTTGAATGAATGCAGCAAACAATTATGGCCTGTCTCGTTTCGCATTATTCTTGGAATATCGTATTGCTGTACAGTTTACGTTATTCTTGTGAGTTTGCGGAAAATCGCCGTTGATTACGTTTCGTCCCCGCAATATTCTCTATCCCAGAATATTCCGTCACTCTGCCACGTGCTCGTATCTGCTACGAAAACACTCACAAAAAAGAAGTGAATTTTCCACCAACCTCAATTTACTCAATGATTTCCTTTTTTTAGAACAAAGTTATGTTTGATGAAATTGAAGACAAAGAAAAAAAAAAAAAAATAAAGCAAGAATTAATCAAGTGTTTGGCTGGTCGGAATATTACAAATCAGCACCAATGGCCACTCTTTCTCCTTTACAAAGTTAAGGGATTTCTATAATTAAACTTTCAAAATTCAGTGCTCCTATATGGTGGTTCAAATCGCCGTTTAATGAAATAACGGCAGAACTCAATTCAACAATTGGATTGTGAACGGGACAGTAACACGGGCAAAACTCACGGTAAAAGATAATATGCAGAACATCATGATTGACACCACTAAATTGTGACCACAGTTGCTCATGCACTAAACTTCTTCAGCAGTTAGTTGACCCAAGAATCAGCAAAATTCCGTTTTTTCTTTTGTGTGTAATTTCATATCCTACCGAAAAATAAAAACCACCCATTTCCCTAGTTTCTGCTGACGTCATTCTTGTCAACAAAGCCCATCAGGACTATTCTCCGCATTCCTTAAACCCCCTAATTTCTAACATTATTAACAATATTCGTCCTTCATTTCTAATTTAACATCAATAGTCCTCCTTTTTTTCATTTGCCTTTCTTACAAATCGCCTTGTCTATTGTTAAATAAGGTGCTGATGTCCTTTTTCCTGTGTATAGTCACCACTTAGATTACTCGCATCCCGTGCCTGGACTCCACGCAATTTACCTCAATCGGGTGACTTTTTTGATCCGCACTCGGTCGGCCCTCTCCTGCCTTTTGTTACTCCTTTTTTTCCTACCTTAACTTCCTCCAATCAGAGCAACCAAAATTGTTCAAATTGACAAAGATAAAAAAAATTGAATCTAAAAGCAGTTAAATTTTCACTACAAGAATACGTCTGCTTTGTTGAATTTTTTGTTTCAATATTTACTTCAAACTCAAAAACGTATTAAAAAACCCCTCCCTGTTTCTAAGACCCCCGGCGGCTAGCGAGAAGATTTTGAACTCGCAAGAAACAAGCGAAAAAAAGAAAAAAAAATTCACATCCCACATCTCCTTGTATCACACACAGCAGCTATGGAGAACCCACACACCAAGCGTACAATGTATCAGCCATTGACGCCTCAAAACACCAACCCGGATATTGCCGCCTTGGCCACTATCGGAATGAGAATCCGCAAGTCGATTGTGGACGGCCACCCTGGCAACACGCAATATTCATATAACCCACACTTTGGCAACCAGTCGATTTCTTCACAGCCAACTCCTCAATTCGAGAGAGCTCCTCTTCCAGCACATATGTCACAGCCCCCTTCATTGACCAATGAGGGCTCGACTTTCCAATCTGGGCTGAACGTTTCTGAATGGGGCGCCCCCAGCGTGAACGTCACAACATTGCCGCTGATGGGCACGAAACGTAAGTTTAGCGATGAGCCAGAATACGAGTTGGGATTGAATGACATGAAGCTGTATGGTAATTACAATGGTAATAGCGGACGCATCAGCAGCTTTGGCTCATGGGAAGAATTCACTCAAAGAAATGGCGCCCTCAAATTCGACGAGGACTTTTGAAAAGTCCATTATTTCAAAATGCCTCCGCATACTTCTGTTTAGTTCTCCCGGTTACTCACTTTTGCTATCTCGATTCAGTTTCATTATATTTTGTTTAATAAATTACATTCAAATGTTCGGTCAGGGCCTCTTGAATATTTTATCAAACACGAGGCTAGTGTTTACTGTAGAGTTTGGGGTCTGTTGACATCAAGATACACTTTATGATCATGAAGCGAACACGATCACCTATCTCCTATCTTATTGGAGAAATTTATGCTTTGCATACTCTTCACGTCGATCGTCATTCCTCTGAACTATTATTCCCTTTGAGGTGTAAAATTCTAAACTTGTATTTTTCTAAACCGATATTCCTCTATATCAATATTCCTCTATATCAATATTCCTCTATATCAATATTCCTCTATATCAATATTCCTCTAAATCAATATTCCTACAAACTGATCTTCTTGTAGAGGAATATCAAGCTCCTTGAATTTAACAATACATTTATCATCCCTTTTACGTTGCGTAAGTTTTCTTGTTCTTTCGCTTTCTCTTAAACTAGTTTTTCTTGTTCTTTTCTAAGGTCTTGGAGTGGCCGCAGAAACGCTTGATCACGGCAACTCCAGCATAGCCTCGCTGCATGCAAATCGTGGATCGGACGCGGGTCTTGCATGCAAAGACGTGGGCCACGCGACATCGGGAGCACGAGAGATTGTCTGGGCTTTTTTTAGCACCCAGCAAAAAGGAGTTTTTCTTTGTTCATTTCTTATTACAGTTACGCTCCATAAAGGCACCCTGTTTTTTTTATCCACCGGATTATTCGTTTTGCACTAATTTGCTATTGCCGGTGTGATTATTTTTTTTTTTTATTATTTCAATATCTATCGTTTTGACCCGATCCCCTGACCATCATATTATTTGCACGGTGTGCCGATCTCATCTAATATAAAATTATACATGGCCCTACATTTAGTGTGCTCCATATCCAACCACTACCCACCTTTTTATTTATAAAAAAATCTACATTTCACCAAAATCATCCCTTCTTGTTCCTGTCACAGGCAAATTCTATGGTGGCGTCGAATTTCATTACTGGAACCGTTCGTTTGGTGCAAAAACCATTCACAAACCTTTCTCCGGGCCAAAAAGCACTTCTGGCTGTAAGAATCGGGTCTTCTTTCGTGGCCATTTTAGTCACCATCATTCTTTTCTCCTTGCAAAGTTTGCCCTCGAGCCTCACTATTGTCCGCATCAACTGTGCCCATTTGGACGTTGCCAATGGTCTATATAATTCGCTTCGGTCGCTGTTAACAGAATCTGTAATTAATAAAGGAGGCACTAGCAATGTGCTTCCGATCGACCTGGGCCTCTCCGATTCGGAAATCAGTATATTGGCTCAGTATGCTCAAAACCAGGTCTCAAACGCGCCACAGTCGTTTATTTTGGGGTCGAAAAGCTGGTGCACGGTCAATTATCTCACCAACTTTGCCGATCTGGACAATTATTATTCCAACGCCACCACTCACTGTCACAAATATGACGGCCTTAATTTTTACGACTACCGCACGCTTTTGCTGGAAAACCAGCTCCAGGTGATTTTGGCATATGCTTATCAGAGCAATCACGTGCACACGGCAGAATACGACAAACGGGTCAAGCTGCGTTCTTCCCGATATTCCGATATGAGAGTCATTTATGCGATTCAGTTAGCCCACCAAATCGTGTTGTTGCTCCTGGGACTTTACATTTATGGCACTCGGGGTAGTGCACGTGACTTGTCCAAAACATCAAATATCACACTTAATTTCGTGGCTGTGATAGCTCTTACTTCTGGGCTCACTATGATCGTTATTACTGCCATTGTAATTGGCGATTTGTCGTCTATGGCGCGTGAAATCAAACTGGGTTTAGGCAATTTCGGAATCCTGATGCGGCCAGGAACCGTTTTCGTTTTTCTTGGCTGGTTTTCCTTATCTGTGGCGTGTTTAGGAATGCTCCTGTGGATTATTCCCTTATGGTGCTCAAATCCACCGGAAGAGGGCCCAGACCTCGATGAAAACATCTATCCTGTGGGCAAAGCCCTGAAAAATACCTCGAAATCTACATTTACCGTGAAACCGTACCAACTTCGGCGCCAAACACGGTCAACTACCACGTCATCACGGCTTTTCGATAGTGTGGCAACGCTGCTGGACCTGACAGAAACTCCATTTGATGACGAGAAGTACCAGGGTCTGTCTTCCCAAAATGGGTCCAGTACAACGGAACAAATGACTCTAGAATCTTCCAGCAATATACACAGTGAGCAAGAGCTCCGCAAACTCGGCGAAAAGCTTACGAGAAACATTACCGTGCGCCAATTAAACGGGTCTCGGCGCCACAAACGGGGTCCCGAGCATCTGCTGTTACAGAAAAAGGACACACGAGATTTACTTTATGGACCCAACCCTTTTGCAAACCATCAGTATCCTCAATCATTTGCAAAACCGCCTTTGGATACACCCGCCATATCTCGGGCCGCGTCTTTGAATTACGATACTAAACCTATGGGCTTGCTTAGAACAAGACACCTTCTGGGAGATCAGAATTGGCGGAACCAGAACCAGAGCCTGAGTCTGAACCACGATACATCGCTTATGGATAACGACGATGATGATGTGTCTATTTTGGACGATGCAGAAATGGAATACCTCGACAACAACCGGTTCATGAACAATTTGACAAAATAGATGTTGCTGATGTGTGTTCCATTTTTGTTTCTTTAATTTACTCCTTCTTTTTTTCTTTTAGTTGACTTTTGCATCCAACTTTCTCAATTCGCATTGCGCACCAGGTGGCTGCGAAATTTCCTCCGCATTTCAATTCTTCCTCCTCATTTTCCTTGTCATATAATTATTTATATATTCTGTATACATGTTTCGTATACCAATAAACAAGACTTTATTACTGGTTTTTCCACTTGTTTTCCCCTACTCTGCCTCGGTGAATTTGTAATGTCTGAGCCCACGAAAAGAGTCGAAGTTGACTTGATTTCTCATTCTACTCCATATGTGATTTCCACAGGCCACAAACTAGTAGTATGCTGGGCTTTGTGGGCATCCATTTGTTTTGCTTCCGTGCTTTGTCTTTTCCCCACTTTCACCCGCGCCTCGCTCTGGTTCCCTCACCTCAGTCTCCATCTCGATAAAACCGATAATGGGTTCTGGGTTTATTATGTGGATGAGGTACTTCAAGTGATTTCGCAATTTGCAACGGATCTTCAGGGCGTTTCTTTAGCAGATTACGACGCCGAACTTGACTTTGTGTCAAATAGTATTTACGGTTTTGATTTCGCCAGTTGGTGCCGCCATAATCCGGCTGCGGTTTCAATCTCGTGTTACCTGGGCCTGGGTCTAGATGTGATCACGGCTCTAGTAACCGATATGGGAGTACAAGTAGGGATTGCTGGACGAATGGAAAACCCGCTGCTTTTTGGCACTCGCTTGGCTCAAACATTTAAAACGATTATCCACGATCTCGATCAAGTGTATCACGATGCTAAACTCACATCCAGTGAAACATTGGACATGGCCAGGCTTCAGGTAGTCCATCAAGTAGACCTTTCGATGAAATTGGGGCAAACGATGCTCGGCCTAAACATCATACACGCCGCCCTTTTTGCAGCAGCAACAATTGCATTTGTGGTCCCAATGTCCAAGGGCCTCTCCCACAAATTCCATAAAGCGCATGTACCAATGTTTGTGCTTTTGGCACTCTGCGAAATCTGTACCTTTGCAAATTACACATTAGAAACCATGTATCTCCGACGACTCAACGCGGTTTTCCGGACACATGGCGTCATCTTTACTTTGGGCCTCGGCTCGACAATGTTAGTGGCAGAATTTCTTGCTGCTCTTGTGTTGTGTATACTCTATTTTGTCTATTTCCATAGTGGGAATTCTGCATAAACTTTCTATTTCTGATTCCATATTCATTTATTGCTTGATTTATTTATTTGTTGATTGATAAGTATTTCTTGTCTAAGCACCGTACACTTTGGCAAAAGACTTCTCAAAATCAGCAATGATATCGTCGATGTGCTCAGTTCCAATAGAAAGTCTAATCAAGTCCTTAGAAACACCGGAAGCAGCCTTCTCCGATTCAGACAATTGCTGGTGGGTGGTGTAGTAAGGCGCAATGACCAAAGTCTTGGAATCTCCCACATTGGCCAAATTGGATGCAAGTTCAAGGTTGTCGACCACCTGAGCAGCAGCTTCCTGGAAAGGATCGTCGGATTTGGCTTCCACTGATTTGACGCCAAACGACAACACACCACCAAATTGGTTGCTGTGATTGAAGTATTTCTTGGCCAACTCGTGCGATTCATGAGAAGGCAAACCCACATACGAGACCCAGCTCACATATGGCGATTTCTCGAAATACTCCGCAAGTTTCTGTGCGTTATAAGATTGTCTCTCCACTCTCAAAGACAATGTCTCCAAGCCCTGAAGCAAAAGAAATGCTCCAAAAGGATTCAAGCAAGGACCCAAGTCTCTAAGCAATTCGATACGTGCGTGGCCAATAAATGCCTGGTTGCCCAAAGCTTCGTTCAACACCAAGCCGTGGTAACCTTCTGAAGGTTCAGAAAACTGGGGGAATTTCTCCGGGTACTCGGCCCAAGGGAACTTTCCGGAATCAATAATCACACCGGCAATGGTGGTACCGTGACCACCGATCCATTTGGTTGCAGAATGCACGACGATATCAGCTCCATGTTTAATTGGGTTGACAAGATATCCACCAGCACCAAAAGTATTGTCTGCCACCACGGGGATTCCATTGTCATGGGCGATTTTCACGATCTTCTCAAAGTCGGGCACGTTATATTTGGGGTTTCCCACCGACTCAATGTAAAGGGCTTTGGTTCTGGAATCGATCAATTTGGCAAACTCTTCAGGAGCGTCACCATTGACAAATCTGGCCTCAATGCCCAATCTTTTGAATGCAACCTTGAATTGGTTATAAGTTCCTCCATATAAGAAAGACGTGGTGACAATGTTATCGCCATGATGGGCCAAACCGGCAATGGCCAAAAACTGAGCTGCCTGGCCCGAAGAAACCGCCAATGCGCCAACTCCGCCTTCCAACGCAGCCATTCTTTTCTCGAAAATGTCGGCGGTTGGGTTACCAATACGCGAGTAAATGTACCCGGGTGTTTCCAAGCCAAAAAGCTGAGCTCCGTGTTTAGAATCATCAAAAACATACGACGAGGTGGCGTAGATGGGAGGGGCCCTTGAACCAACAGGCTTCTCCACGTCCTGGCCCGCGTGCAATTGAAGAGTATCGAAATGTTGTGGCATTGCTGTGGTGATTAAGTGAAATTTACACTAAATTTATTAGAAAAAGAGAAAGAGAAAGAGATGAAAAAAACGAGAGAAATATGTGTTTTGAGAAGGCATGCCGGTGGCTTTATATAAGAGTCATTTCAATTGCAAGCCTGGCCTCATATGCACATTTGAATCGCATCTAGTAGGCAATGTCTGTAATCTCAATGCACATAACCGGTGCATGTTTTATCCTCATTCTTGTCGGTGCCCCTTTTACCTTTCAATGTGAGGTGCTCCACAGTTTAATCTTTACTATTTTTGAACAATTGCCACCAAAATCATTGATTGGCGACTATTTAAAGCAATTATTTTTTAATCTCAACTTCCCAATTTCAAATTATTCTACTGAAACTATGCATATGGGGCGAAGCTTATCGTTGTATGGTGAAAACGAGTCGGCCTGACTCGTGCAATCGCACGTGACTTCGTCTGATTCCATGAGCAAATACCTCGTAAATGACTCAATTGGATAGAAACCAGAAGTGTTTACTATATGGAAGTGTAGATTATTTATTCTAATTATTTCCAATCCATTTAAGCAGAACAAGACTTAGGTATCTTACAGTTGAGCCACACTTTTACCTTACATTTTCCACAGTTTTTTTTGTGGGGATTCGACAAAGCACCGCGCATGGAGAAGTCAATCTGACAATCGGTAACCCGTGTGGAAGTTGGCTGCACACAGGAATTGCAAACGCGTGTGCGCGAATTGCGTATTTAATTGATTTTGTTTGCAAGAGACCAAAAGGTAGTTTTCTTTATTTACGAACTCACGTGTATGATTTCATGGAAAATTTGCCATTCCTTAGGTTGGAGTGACTTCTTAGTCTGCTTTATTTGCTGTATTAATACAATGTAAGAATATTACGGAGAGTGGTAAACTTCTTTTTTTCTCGAACTCAAATGATACAGAAACTCGCATGAAAGAGTTAGCATAACCTGGTAACTTCTCGGAAAACTGGTTTTTCGCCTGCTTTTCCAAACCGCTGGTAAAAGAAAGCAAACCACATTTCCAAAAGTCACTTATCGTTTGCCTTTCAGTCTTAGTATCATGCTTACTTCCATGTGAATTTCTGCATTTTAAATCTCCGAACCAGGTTTCCAGTGGCCTCTGGTAAACAAATTTATTTCGATCGCTAGGAAAACGTATCACTCTACTGATTGTGGCCATTTGAATGAATTGTTTATTGTTTGAAGCTACTTCGAAGCAAATTGACAAATTCTTTAGCAAGATGGGCGGATTTACCCCCGTATTTATAGTAGCAAGCTGAGCAGGAAGCTCGTGAGAAAGATGCAACTAGACCCATCGTCATGGATTGTCTTTTTGAAGTTGCTCTCTCTACTGTTGTTTTTTTTCTTTTGGGGTTATAATTGTTTTGAATAGTGTCTTGATCGTTCTTTCAAATGAGAGTATCTCCATCAGCAACAATCACATTAGTATCACCAAAGCTTCTCAAACAATTTCAGTTTTTGGTTATTCCGGCTACTAGACTTTCTCTTGCGGCCATTTTCATCAAAACTAAACAAATTACTATGAGTTTGTTGGTTATTACTTCTGTGAGATTGGGATGATGCCATGATACCTCAAGGCTTTCACGAAACCGAGATTTCGGTCGATGTCACATCGATTTCAAGACCGACTGTTACAAGAATTGCAAATCTGTTTGTGGCCAAGTTAGAACGCTCTCCAAAGTCAGGGGTTTGAACTACCTGTTTTCTGTTTCTCTTTCTTTGGACTTGCCACTCGTTGTCGGGAACTTTAGTAGTGGCCAAGGGTGATCTTGGGGGTGAAGAAGCATTTCTGAAGGCATCAGGAGAATCTTTTAAAGGAGTTAAGATAGGCTCTTTTCTTAAAGGCTGGACTGTCGCCCGAGCCCTGCTTCTCCGGGTCTTAATCAACTTAGACATTTCAATATCTTCCAAGCTCTGAGTATCCACATGAGGAAGAGTAGTTAAAGTGTTCAAAGTAAGGTTTGAACTTGGCTCAATTACAGGGGATGTAGAAATATTATTTTTGCATTCTGAAGGCTCTTCAAGTGGCGGGGTCATGATTTCCAAATAAGAAATTGGAGGCTTAATTGTACCAAGAGGAGTGGGGTGAGTACCATCTGACTTCTTGCTTGAAGTCCGGGTTGATCTGATCTTACGTTTACCGTATTGGGGCATTTGGAACTCGTCATCATCAAGATCCGCCAAAGCCAAGAATGAATTAGTGGATCCAGTGTGCTTTTCCAAGACTGCAACAATAGTCTTCACCCTCACATATTTGCGCTTTTTGGGAACCTGCCAATCCGACTCAGCGACCTTTTCAGCAACCGTCAGGGGTCTCGAAATCTGATTCCACGCTTCTGGTGTCTCTTTAGAACCTTGAAGTAAGATTTTGGGGCCATTTCTAGACTGAGTTCTGGGTAAAGCTTCGAGAGTAGTACTTAAGTTTTGAGAGGTCTCAGACTTGACTCGTATGTCTTTTGTGGCCTCCATTGACTTCTTTTCATCATTCTCGTGAGGTTTTTTGGGCTTCCGTTCTAATTCGGTAGCAAGATTAGAGATCCTTACGACAGAAGTATTATCTTGAAAACCCCGGGCAGACAACGCAGCCTTTTGTTTCCGGATAATATAGCTTCTAAGGATAAATTGAGTGAGAATACTCAAGTTTGTGGGGTTTTTGGGAGTTACCCCCACGGTTGTAGAGGAAGTGTCAGTTGGTGGGCTTAAAGCAAGAATATTTGTTTCCTTAGTGGTGATATTGGGCTTGCTTACAGAATCAGAAGTAGAGGTTTTGATGACACCGGGAATTTCCCATGCGCCGGGGAGGTGCAACTTTCTCTTTTTGCCACCCAAACAAGCACTAGAAACAAATCTGCTTAAAATCCAATTAAAAAGAGGAAAATGGGAAAGTGTGACTTTGGCACTTCTCAAAACCAGTTGAGAGAGTCCAGAAAGGGCTCTAGTGGGCCAAGTCATGGTTTGATTACAGTTGATTAGAGAAAGAAAGAGAGAACAAAAACTTTTTTCTGGAGTAAGAGGTGAGGGTCTTCTTAAGTACAAAACCACGGACTAAAACTTTTGCCTGGCATATTCGGAACCAGACTATCGCGGTGGCAAGACACCGTGCCTGTGAGGATTCTTCTAAGTTTTAAGCTTATATTCTAAAAGAAAAAAAGCACACTTTTCACCAAGCTACAAATTAGTAGTTTCAATATTTTTTACCAACTTTAAAACTCCACTTTGAGAACTTCATGATTTCGTAAGTGTAAATATAATTAGAAATGAAGTCCACACAATTGTGGTAGTTTATGTTCCCATCCAAGGAACCTAAACGCATATACATCATCTTTGGTATGGGTATATTCAGTTTCGAGGATATATTAAACGTATTAAATATGTACAGTTTATGTACACAAACTATCTCCAACTTTTATTGCCGTATTAATGACGTTTTGCAGCCAGTGCCATTGATCGCGTGCCGTTAATTAAACAAACTCCGGCAAACTCGGGTGAGAAATTTGTAGAACTTTTTGTATTGATACTTCCAAATTAAATTAAAAAAATCTATATTTCAATAATATTACTAATATAAGGGGAAAAATGAGTTAAAAAAGCGTCGTATTTTTTGTAGGGACTGCTGTTTTAGCACAAAATAGCTGGCCCCAAATCTCGGTCCAAAACACCGCGCCTGCATGTACCACCACGAATCCAAAAACCCGGGTCGATGGTCTGATTTTTGACCTAAATCAAACTGTACATAATTAAAATTAAGCCCCCTAAATTGCCATAAAATGTGTGTGAAACAATGCATGGGGATCACGAAAAAGGGCGCCCGGTGTCTTATAAAAGTAAATTCCGGTGAGTTCTGTCATTACCATGTGCCCCAAATGAACCAGACCAAGACGCGTCCTCACAAAACTGTGTTGAATCAAAAGCCACATAAAACGCCGCCACACGCGTCTCTTTCTCCACAAGCAAGCCCAAAGAAAACACAGCTGCCGGTACATGTCTCTTCCAAAAATTACACCACTTCCAGTGGCCAGAAACCAGTCAAAACAAGCACTCGGGCATATAAGTCCGACGACCGGATCTCAGGCGCCATTAAGTACAATAACCTCGACCGGCCCTTGAGTCAAATGGGCGTGAATGCAGAAAAAAGGCGTCCAGTTGACTATAATTTGATTCCCAGCTCGCCCAAACATCGGTACTCGCCAAAAGCAGAGCTAGCGATTCAGCCCGGATTCATTTATGTATATACGCTATCTTCGTTTCTCTCGAAACACGCTGAAGGGGGCTGGATCCAAACGCGTAATTTGTCAAGGAACAAGAGACATCAGGATAAATGGGTGGACGTGGATATGCGGCTGCTGCAGAAGATGTTGGTGAAAGTGGGCATGACCACAAAAACGCCTGCTATCCGGATCCAGCAATGGGAAGCTAAATGTAATCATGATCTCCAGTGTTTGTACCCTGGATCACATCCACATTTGGGGAAATCTGGTCTTTCACGAATGTTTTCCTGTCTTTCGCTAAAAGAAAACTCTGAGGCTAAGAAATACAGCTCATATGTGGAAAATTATCATGGATTCTGGGTCCCGCGTAATATTCTTCATTGCGAGCAGCAGATTCACCATATTTTGAAGCAGAAATATGGTCGTGGCGAAATCCATTGCACCGGTTGCCGTGACAAGCCAGCAGAAGTAGAAGAAAAACTGGGTTCTTTTCTAGATATGTTCAGGCTGAAAAAAGAAGAGACTGTGTCTAAAACAGACTACAATATTCATAACGAGTGGTTCCCGATTCCCCGTAAAAAGCTTGGCGAGGTGTTTTCAATCATCAACACAGAGTGCCTGAAGTACCTACCTTAGAAAGTGATATAGAGAGGGGAAAAAACGAAAAAAAAGAGTAATTGCTATTGCATTTAATTATTGCGAAAAATGTGTTAGGAAAGTGTATATATACTTAATTTTCTTTTTTATTTAAGGATCTGCCTCTGTTTCTTTTTCCCATCGAATCTAAGTGTTCATGTAAGTAGAAGGGTCCACGCCTTCCTCTGGGAACTCGGTGACCTTGACGTCGAATCTCGACTGGATCTTCTCCAAGACCTCCTCGTCCTCCTTCGAAGAAACAAAAGAGACAGCCAAACCCTTGGTTCCGAATCTACCAGCTCTACCGACTCTGTGCAAGTACTGGTCGGCCTCAGCAGGCAAATCGTAGTTGATGGCCAAGTTGATACGCTCGATATCGATACCTCTACCGAAAACATCGGTGGACACACAGATACGCTTGTTGAACTCCTTGAAAGACTTGTAACGGGCAATTCTCTCCTCCTGTTTCAAGCCAGAGTGCACGGCGATCGAGGGGAAGTTACATGCACACAACAACTTGTTCAACTCGTTGGCTCTGTGGGTGGACTTGACGAAAATGATCACCTGGTTGAATTCCAACGAGTCCAACAAGTCGGACAACTTTCTGTTCTTGTCCTTCTCCTCCAACTTGAGGTAGTATTGTTGCAAACCGTGCAAGGTCAACTTGGCCTCGTCGTCCACGTAAATCTCCAAAGGAGACTGCATGAACTTCTTGCACACGGGTCTGATCTCCTGAGACAAAGTGGCAGAGAACATCATCACCTGTTTCTGGTGAGGAGTGTTTCTGAAAATGTCCTGCACGTCTCTTCTCATGTCCAACGCCTCCAACACCTTGTCACACTCATCAATGACAAACGACTTGATGTTGTTCAAACGAATACCCTTCTCGGCAACAAGGGCGTGCAATCTACCAGGAGTGGCCACCACAATGTGAGGGCAAGTGTCCTTATTCTGCAACTTCTCCAAGTCTCTGGAAGTTGGGACACCACCGTAGAAAACATCGGTTTTCACGTCGGGCATGTACTTAGAGAAACGGGCGTACTCGTTACGGATTTGGTAGGCCAATTCTCTGGTGTGACAGATGACCAAAGTAGAAACCTCGCCAGGGATTGGGTCCAATTGTTGCAAAGTCGACAACACAAAAACGGCAGTCTTACCCAAACCGGACTTGGCCTGGCACAAGACATCCGTACCCAAAATCGATTGGGGGATACAGACCTGCTGAACTAGATGGTGTTAGTGAATAGACTAAGGAGGGAAAATGAATGAATGAGTGACTGTATGGAACTGAAAAGAAACGGATATTGAATGTGAGCAGTAAAAAAAAAGGAGAAAAATAACAAAAGAATAAAAAAAAAAAAAAAAACAGCGAAATTTGGATGGAACGGATAAAATGGGTAGCAGGGTGTTTACCTGTTATGGAAACTGAAAAGCTTATTCAGGTTGCACCCACACTTCGATCTCCATTCATGAAATCCAATTTGGACCAGAGAGCGATATTCCAAATAAGCTTTGGAAACTGTTTTATTTCAATAGTCCCTAAGAAAATGAAATTTTCTGAGAATAAAGAAAAAACCGCCTTTTCCGAATTAGGCAGAAATGATGAAATAAGGAGAGCAAACTCTCCAGATTTCGTCTTAAAAACACGCAGTTTGATTCTTGAATTCGCTGCGAATTTAGTTATAAGAGAATTCCCATCCACGTATTATTATCGTTATTGTTATCATTATCGTTCTTTTCCTTCCCAAAGCACAGTCAGCACGTAAACGGATACGAACCTTCAGATGGGTGCTCAAAACCACAGTCTCCAATGGCTCTCAACAACTCGGGCTTCAAGAGGAAATCTCTGAATCCAGTGGCGTGGATGCCCACATAGGAACCTTTCTTATCGGCATCCTTAGCGGTGGAGGCATCCTCGGTCTGGGTGGTCGTGGGTTGCACGGCGATCTCCTCGGAGTCGGAGTAGTCCAATAATTCTTCCTGGCCTTCGTGAGACATGTTTAATGGAGTGTGGTGTGTAAAAAAAAAACTATGTGTTTTGTTTCTAGAATTTGACACCGTTCGTTGACTTTGAAGTTGGGGCTTTTTTTTTCGGCCGCGCACTCATTCGCCTGGTTGTGCATACAGACCTCAGGTGTCTTGCTTTCGGCACATGCCACTCGATAATAATTCTGATAGGAATTAGAACATTAAAGTGAGTTCATACCCATAAAGGGCTATCTTCTTTAAAGTTCAATAGCTTATTTGCTCTTCACCTTTTCACTTATTTTCTGTTGCCTTGCTAGAAACAAATTTCTGCCTTGCTCTATACTTGTATAGAAAATAATTTTGGTAACAATGGTTGCTCACTAGCACCTCAGCTGGCCGGTAAAGCAAAGCTAGTTTGCAAAACGAAAAAAAGAGGGGACATCAAAAAAATTAAAAAAACAGTCGATCAAGCAATAATCCTTAAAAATCACCATCAAAGCCCCCCGCTTATCTGCCATATTATTATCCCGATCTGAGATCTCTGGTTTAATTGGTGTGGTGTACGGGTGTATGGGTTAGACTCCCCGCAGGCACGAGCAAGTGCATTTCACATCCACTAACATTTTTTACCAGATCCGCATATCTATATCTCAGTAAAATCCAACTTCACCATGAGAGCCGCCATTGTTCTTAATCTCGCAAAATCGGTATTCCCTTCAGCGCGCGTATCTGCTTTATCTGTGCGCCCAGCCGCTAAATTTTTGAGGGTGCAGCCGGCGAAAACCGCCACTTTCACTCGTTTTGCGTCCATTAGTCCTAGTGATGATGAGGCAGGGGTACGTGAATTGGTGAGTAAACTCAATGAAAACCCGGAAATCAGACAAATTTTGGAACAGTTCCAGACGCTTCTTATGTCCAAGGGCTTGAACCCAGAAAAACCGCCATCGATGATGGAAATCATGCGTCTTTTTTCTGATAAGGAGGTGCGTGAGTTGGCGGGTAAATTGAAGGGCAAATTTGACGAGGCCGGGATCCAGATCTCGCCTGACCAGTTAAACCTGTTTATGGGCATGTTTAAAAAATAAAGGAAGGGTTTAAAGATTGGAAAGGCATAGATAACACGTGTAAATAGAATCAGCTGTATTAATAGATGTATGCTCGGAAAAGAAGTAGGAGTCTCGTTCATGAAAGATGTTTGAAACGTAGGGTTTGTGAATGGTTTAAGTAAAATTGAGTCTATAATGGAAGTGAAATTTGCAATATGGAATAAACCTAAGATCTCCTCCTTACAAAGATTCTTATGGCTAACCACCGTTCCCTTCAGTGAAACTGACATCGGCAGTTCCAAGTAGCTCTTTATCCTGCAAATCATACTTTGATTCTATTAGCTTACAATCTCATTGATAATGGATAATCAAAAAAGACTCAAGCACTTATTTCACTCAACGAATTCCACCCCAGTTTACCGTTTCCTTCACCAATTAGTCAATACATTATTATTACACGCCTACAAGTAAATAGACTTACTTTGCAAAAGAAGCCGAGATCACTGCTGCCTCCTCGACGGCCCTGGAAATGGCGCCCCTCACTCCGGAATCCTCCATTTTCAACAAGCCTCCAATAGTCGTTCCTCCTGGCGTACACACTTTGCTCTTCAAGACTGCAGGGTGTTCGCCCGTCTCCAAAACCATCTTGGCCGTGCCCTCCATGACCTTGGCAGCAGCCGTTTTCGCCACATCGTGTTGGAGCCCCATACGCACTCCTCCATCGTATAAGGCCTCCATCATAAGAAGACAAAATGCCGGTCCAGATCCAACAAGCGCAGTGGCAGCATCCATGTTTTTTTCCGGGATCTCCATCGCCGTGCCAAGTGTATCAGAAAGTTTCAACACCACTTTTTTCTGTTCGTCGGAAGCACTGGCAGGAAACGCGACCGTAGCCATTCCACAGCCATATCTGGCAGGCGTGTTAGTCATTACACGGGCCACATTAGGGGTGAAAATACTCAATTGTTCGATGGTTACTCCAGCCAACAAAGAAAGCAACAAAGGCTGGTGGCCTAATGAATCTTTGATCTCTTCATATACTGACTTGTAGTGGAAAGGCTTGCATCCCAAAATCACCACGTCGGCTTCAGATACGGCCTTATTTTTGGCCTCGTTGTCGTAGTGGACCTCAACAAAATCCTGCGGATAAGTCTCCTTCAACTCCTTCACCTTGCGATCACTGTTTAAACAAAGATGGACTTTCCCAGGATAAGGACTAACCTTAGAATTGAGAATGGCAGAGGTAAAAGTAGCGCCCATGACACCTGCACCCATAACAACTAGCGTAAATCCATCAGAGACCGACATTCTTTAAAAAAGTATTTTCTTTTCTTATAAAAGTACTGAAAAATGAAAATCTATGAATTGATCACAAAATTTATCAAGAGATCAAGCCAAGGCTATGGCTTTTTTATTGACTCACAGGAACTTATCTATGATATCAGCGAGCATCGACAACCGCGATCGGGTGTGCATATAAGGTCGCGTCGCCAATGCCTTCCATATGGAGATAGTCATGAGAGTAGGAAAAAGAAAAAAGCTTCAATGTGAAATTGTTCAGTCCTAATTGTGAAAACTCTTATTAAAAATAAAGCTTGGAGGGTTCTAAATCTCTACAGCTCCTTTAATTTGCTGCCAGAATTCCGTTTTCTGAAGCATGTAAGTTTTTAAAGGCTTCTCTCTAAGATTTGTAATTTCATCGCGCAAGTAAATTATTTGTTGATAATCAGCAACAAGATAATACTCATAAGAAACCCCAGTAAATCGAAATACTATGTAAATTTCTAATTAAAAGACAAGTTCACCACTTTGAAGATTCTCCTCAAACTTTTAGTGATTAAATGTCAAAGTATATCCATCATACTTTCTGGCAATTCAATCAAAAAGATTTCCGGATCCCCAACCTGCATATTGCCCGTTCTAGGCTTTATCCCAGGCCCTCAGCTGATGTTGCTCGAAAATGTCGTCTGGCCGATTTTCGCTCTGCTCAAGCCTCGTTGTATGCAAGCCCAGGTAGTCAGTAATACTCAGGGAGCATTGATTTTACACAAAGAATACGACAGAATACAATAACGCAAAGTAGTACGAAGATATTAAACAAAGGTAACTTTAGTAGAAATTCAAACATATGTGTCCATTTCATATTTCTAATTTTTTTTCTGCCCTTAGATCTACGGGCTGGACAATATCTTGAAGCTCACACACCTACCCGTTGCCCACCGAAACCGCGCAATCTGTTTCGGGTAAAGTGATGATCAATTACTTACATGTCCTTGTTGTAAAAAAAAAAATAGCATAAGAACGGAAGTTTCAACAACCAGCGTTTCTTTGAATATTAAGAGGTATAGTTATTTATTCAAGGAACTAAAAAGGATATAAACTTTTTGAAAAACCAGAAGAACTCTTCCAATTTTCATTCTTTTTCTTTGTGGCATTATTGAATCACCGACCTGTGCAACTCCCCGCCTGACACCGAGGAAACGGGAAATCGGTAATTTCTCTCTTACATCACACAAACCACGGAAAAAAATCGATATATTTTGCAGTTTTATTAATAAGACTTCTGAAACTCTTGAATGAACACAAAAAATTAATTGAAAACGCTCATATATCTGCCGAAAATGCCATTTGACAAGTCGCTTCTTCAGGAATGCCCCACTTTATACCCGTCTGCGGTTGAGTTCGATGACCCTATTTCGTATATGTCAAGAAATGATATAAAGGAGCTTGGGAGTAAGTATGGCTTACTCAAAATTGTGCCGCCACCTTTATGGAAACCCCCTTTTTCGTTGTCGCCATCCTTCAAATTCCACACCAGAATCCAAAAGCTTAGTGACTTGGGGATCACTTCAAGAAGCAGAAAATTCTTTGTGGATAATCTTAATAGATATCTCAGTATGTCTCAAAAGAGCCCGCTTAGTGGGTGGCTTGTGTGTCAAACGGAAAAAATTCACTGCTACGACTTGTATCTTGCTGTGAATAAAGTGGCTCCTGGTGCCACCAATACTGGTGAAATAAACCCAGAAGAAATGACAAAATTGAATTTGAATTTCAATTTACCTGCTTCCAGTAAGTTTTTGCTCAAAGAGTACCGCAAAAAGATTCTTCCTTATGCGAAGTATCTTTCGTCAAACGGCGATCATTTCGATTTCCCTGTGGGCAATCCTGGTGATACCGAAAGCTGTGTTGTTTGTAAGAAAAACCACTCCCCAACAACGACTTTACTTTGTGATAACTGCGACGATCTGTATCACATGAGATGTCTTCTGCCGCCTTTGGAAGAGGTCCCAAAGGGATCCTGGTACTGCGAGAAATGCCTAATAGGAACAGGAGAGTACGGATTTGAGGAAGAGCCCGAAGTCAAGTATAACCTTCACGAGTTTTTCAGCCATTGCCGTGAATTTGAAAGTCAATTTTCGGCCTCTTTTGGCAAACCAGGCCATCAGTTGAGCCTAGATGAGATTGAGCAGATATTCTGGCGGCTTGTGGAGGAAGAAAATTCGCAAATCAAGGTCAAATATGGAGCCGATATTCACAATCAAGTACAGGGACAGATAACCGGCTTTCCAACTGCGGAATATACGAACCCAATCAGAAATTTCTCCAATACACAACCCGAGGATCCAGTGATGAAGGCCATACACGAAGTTTATGCGCAGCATCCATGGAATTTAACGCAGCTACCATTTGCTAAAGGCTCTCTACTCAATCATATCGACACCGAAATCTCTGGCATGACAGTCCCCTGGATTTACGTTGGTTCTATATTATCCACCTTTTGCTGGCACGTCGAAGACCATTATACCCTTTCAGCAAACTATTGTCATTTTGGAAGAACAAAAAAGTGGTACGGAATCCCCAGCTCATACGCTGATCAATTTGAAAAATACTTGAAGTCATTAGCCCCGGATTTATTCCAACGACAACCAGACTTGCTTCATCAACTAGTCACTCTAATATCTCCCACGAAGCTTGCTCAGATAGGAATTCCATGCGTGTACGCAGATCAAAATCCAAACGAGTTTGTAATCACTTATCCGCGGGTTTACCATGCTGGGTTTAATAGTGGATTTAATTTTAACGAGGCTGTGAATTTCACTATGGATTCTTGGATTGACTTCGGCGACAGGTCCATCGGTGACTACAAGTTGATAAAGAAAGAAAATGTGTTTGACCACTATAAGCTAATGGAGAACATTCTCAGGAGCTTCTGCAGTGAACAATCAGAGAATTGGTTGCACCGCACTGAACTCATTGGTAAATGCATTCGTAATTTCGAAAGTTACATGCACCGCCAAAAGGGCCTTGTGAAAGATTTGGAAAGCGACCGAATGCAGAGAGTTTTGGTTCCATCAAAGGGAAAAACGGTAGCAGTAAGCGATTCATTGTTGACACCAAAAAGTGTTGATGAAAAGCATCAACCGAGATCCACTGATGATGATGACAATTTGTGTGATATTTGTCGTGTTTTTATCTCTTACCAATATTGTGACATCAACAACAAAAACCATCGCTTTGGCAAGTGGTACAATGGAAGACCAAAGAGCAAATGTACAGTATTGACAGTTAACCGGTTATTGACTCCTGAATCTTCACCTCACACCTTGAAGATTGAAGAAGACTCTTTAAGTAATGCTGCAGAGGAAATCGCCATGTCAGTAAGCGCTGAAGTAATGGAAGAATTCCAAGATAATGACAAAAAACCCACATCGAGCGACCAATTTGAGGAGCTTGTTGAGCAAGCGAAAAGAAAAATGAAGGATGAGGAAGAGAATACTGGTAAAGACGTCAAGAGAAGGCAACTAAGAAGAGCCGATGCCAAGAAGTTCGTGCCTCTTACTGTTTCTACAGGTCCAGAACGAGGCCAGGCAAGTAAAATGAGTCAGATGAAAAAAGTACAGTACAACTCGCTTCTTCATACACTCAACCTCTTGGACTCTGTCAGGTTATGTTTGGAGTGCACCGTTAAGATGTGTGGAGAACATGGGGAGAAAGTGCCAAAAGGGTCCCAGATCCTGATGAAGAGAGATTTTGCCGATATGCAGCTGGTATTGAATGACGCGAAGGAGAAGTACTACACTTTACTTGCTTGAAGCTTAACGTGACATGGGTGGATGGGGTTTAGTGAAGGTTTCAGCGACGCATGGTGGCTAATTGATGCTACCTAATTTTGCACCCACCACTAATTTCGTTGCATTAGTTGAGTAAACTACCAAGTGCACAAGCGAGATAATTTAGTGCTGGCATTGGATGGCTTATTGTAAAAGCAAGTATTTATATATAGGACAAATCTCTATTTGATATCGGTCAAATGATACCTATTCAAATATCTATTGTTGTGGAGTTGCAAGTCGTTGAACTAATTGAACTGCAAATAACCACTCATTTTGCAACAGATACGAGCGGAGCGTCTTCCAATTTACAAGTACAACTTAAATTATTTTAAACTATTTTAATTTTATCATTGACTTGCTAATATCGAATCTTCAATTTTCATTTCTCGTTATCGGCAATTTTTCAATAAAACGTCTGATAAATTAATTGGCCTCCACGCTTAGAAGTCCGGGATTCCCGCACAGCAGTCCCCCGCAAACAAACGTGCCACGGATCGGAACGCGGCATATGTGAGAGTATTTTTTTTTTTTTTCTAATTTTGTTGTTTTCTCAACTGTGTTTTACTATGGACGGTAATATATTGAGCACGCGGAAACTCCAACCGGGTAACCCTTGCTCGCCCAATGAAATCGGCGTTCGCACCGGATCTGCCAGCTTGCGCGTTCATTGGTCAACTTCAAGCCTGCCACTTCCGCCGACCGGCATGGGGCCTCTCGCGCCCTGGCCCATGGGCGAAAAGCTTGGAATATAATTCTCGGGCTACCCTCGCACAGGCTTTTTTTTTTTAGTCTTATAGTTCAACAGTGAAACATCATCAAACAAACGATGGTTCTTCCTAGATTGTTTAACACTGCCTCTCGCGGTGCCTTCACCGCTGCGAAGCGCAATGTCTTGTTCAACAGAAGCTTGGCCACCGCTGCCGCCACCAACGGTAAGGTTAGGTATGTACTACATGATCGACCACCTTTTGGATACACATGACATTTTCTTTTTATTCCACCTACTCCCGCTTTTACCTTATCCTTGAAACAGACAATATCAAATGAAGATTATGTAAGCTTATACTTTTCCACCCTGATTTCTTCTCGTTGAAGTTCAATGGAATTGACTGTGCCAGCTCCCACATATTGCTGTCTTTCTTTTTTACCTATCACATTTTTTTTTTCCCACTCCGAGAAAAATTGCCGAGTTAGACCGACCCCCCCTGATTTAGCCGCCGACCTCAAAATTTCCCAACCCCCGAAATTTGAAATACCCGCTTCATGCCGCCATTCTGAATTCCTCAATTGTCGGACCTTTGCTGATCTCGTCGATCTCTAAAAATTTTTCCCTCCCAACCTCGATCTCGTAACCACGCAAGGAAAAAGAATAATATTGTCTAAAATCAAATATATCAAAAACTCGTACTAACAAATGCAGAGCTGTTATTGGTGCCGTCGTCGATGTCCAATTCGAGGAAGGTAACTTGCCAGCCATTTTCAACGCCTTGACCTTGAAGAACGGTGAGCAATCCTTGGTTTTGGAGGTTGCCCAGCACTTGGGTGAGAACACCGTCAGAACCATTGCTATGGACGGTACCGAGGGTTTGGTCAGAGGTGCCGCTGTCCACGACACTGGTGCTCCTATCTCCGTGCCAGTCGGCCGTGAGACTTTGGGTCGTATTATCAACGTTGTTGGTGAGCCAATCGACGAGAGAGGTCCTATCAACACCAAGAAGAGAAACCCTATCCACACCGACCCACCTTCGTTCGTCCAGCAATCCACCTCCGCTGAGGTTTTGGAGACTGGTATCAAGGTTGTCGACTTGTTGGCCCCTTACGCCAGAGGTGGTAAGATTGGTTTGTTCGGTGGTGCCGGTGTCGGTAAGACCGTTTTCATCCAAGAGTTGATTAACAACATTGCCAAGGCCCACGGTGGTTTCTCCGTTTTCACCGGTGTCGGTGAGAGAACCAGAGAGGGTAACGATTTGTACCGTGAAATGCAAGAGACCGGTGTCATCAACTTCGAGGGTGACTCCAAGGTCGCCTTGGTTTTCGGTCAAATGAACGAGCCTCCAGGAGCCAGAGCCAGAGTTGCTTTGACTGGTTTGACCATTGCTGAATACTTCAGAGATGAGGAAGGTCAAGATGTCTTGTTGTTCGTCGACAACATTTTCAGATTCACTCAAGCTGGTTCTGAAGTGTCTGCTTTGTTGGGTCGTATTCCATCCGCTGTCGGTTACCAGCCAACCTTGGCCACCGATATGGGTGCTTTGCAAGAGAGAATTACCACCACCAAGAAGGGTTCCGTCACTTCCGTCCAGGCCGTCTACGTCCCAGCCGATGACTTGACTGACCCTGCTCCAGCCACCACCTTCGCCCACTTGGACGCCACCACTGTGTTGTCCAGAGGTATCTCTGAGTTGGGTATCTACCCAGCTGTCGACCCATTGGACTCTAACTCCAGATTGTTGGACGCCACCGTCGTTGGTCAAGAGCACTACGACGTTGCCACCAACGTTCAACAAACCTTGCAAGCTTACAAGTCCTTGCAAGATATCATTGCTATCTTGGGTATGGATGAGTTGTCCGAGTCCGACAAGTTGACCGTCGAGAGAGCCAGAAAGATCCAAAAGTTCTTGTCTCAACCATTCGCCGTCGCCGAGGTTTTCACCGGTATTGAGGGTAGATTGGTGAGATTGGAGGACACCGTCAGATCTTTCAAGGAGGTCTTGGACGGTAAGTACGACCACTTGCCAGAGAACGCCTTCTACATGGTTGGTGGTATCGAAGATGCTGTTGCCAAGGCTGAAAAATTGGCTGCTGAATCCAAGTAAGCGAGCCGCTGCATAGTATGACTGAATGACTAGCCAGTAGAGAATACTTTCACGTATTTACACGTCGACTCACTTCACATAAAAAATGAATACATTCAAGAACGTTGTACAAACTGTAGATATTTACGCAAGAACCTTTTTCTTCTTCTTTGGCTTCTCTACTTTATTGGAGAAGTTTCTCCACAGTTTCACTCGCGTATCTCTATCCTGCTCCCAACGCGACTCCCACGATTTCTTCAATTCCCGTTCCTTGGCGGCTGTTTTGAAATCCGACTGTTTCTTTAATTCCTGACGTTGTGCATATGTGCTTTCAACCACCTGATCTCTTTCGTGTTGTTCGAGAACAAGCCGGACTTTCTCACGGATATCCTTATTTGTAGGGTGGTTGTAATCTTCCTCTATAGAAGCACCAATTCCATCGGCTACTTGTTTATAAATCAGAAGAAGATTGGTTTTCTCAGTGTACCTTTGTTTTTCTTCTAGCTGCCCTTTTCCATCGTCATTATTATCTTCCGTAGGTCCCGAAGCATGTTCAGGTTCGCTTGGCTTCTCTGTCGCTAGCACTAAATTTGCCTTTTTGAGCAAGTCGAAAGCTAGTGGAGCATCTTGATTTTTCACTTTATCCGGGTGAATTTGGAGCGATTTTTTCCGGTAGATTTTGCGGAGCGTGGCTCCCAAATTTGTTTGTTCTTGTTCTGAAAGCGGGTTGATTTGTAGAATTGCATAGTAATCCTTTGGTGGACAGTCAAGTACACGTGCAATTTCCCGATCTCGAGCAACTTCGCTTTCCTGTGCTTGGAAATGTGCATCTAAATCAGACATTTTTGTTTTCTTGTTTTTGTGGATTTGTATGCTGAGTTGTGTAGAAAGTAGATAGTTACAAGACTATCAAAACTGAGATAAGGTAAGTAAGAAACGCCTGGAGGTGGGGAGGAGCGATGTGCGCGTGGGGCATTTTCACTTAGTGTGGGCCAGATAATGTACAGTAAGAGAATTTGCATTTATTTCTTTTGATTAGAACCATTGACGAATTATTAATTCTTCCATCTTTGTTATTATTTGTTATTTTCTTTTTATTTTTGTCAATTCCCCTCTCTGCCTATCATATATTTTGAAGAATAATGAGGTACTAGAATGCTAGAAGAGACAGGAAATTCGCAATCGCCCTTCTGATTTTTATGATTGACATCATCCAGATGAGCTAAATTTTCATAACGTGTTAAATTCAGAAAGAGGAAAACCCTCAGTCCAAAGAAAAAAAAAATGCTCGTCCAAATAAGTCCCTTGGTGGCCCAGGATCGAGCTGGGGTCACATCGACTATAGCGCGATGCGACACAGCCGGTAAGGACCGGCCACGACCGCGGGGCTGCTAAAGCTGATTGATGACAAGATCCACAGACTGGATTGAAAGTGCTTTCATTGAAAGTCATGTGGTCAACAATCTAGGCCCTTAAAATGAAGTTGAGTAAACAATTACAGGTTAAAAGAATTTTTTTTTGAATAAAAGTAAGAATTATATCACTCCAAGAAAATTAACACTCCTCAGAACAGTTGTCAAGCGTTCCATACATGTTCGTGGGTTATGGAATAATCATGATTAGTCTCTAGTGTGGAACTTTGGCAGTCCTTTTCTTAAATCCAATCCTTCGTTCAAATTTTCACTGAGACTCTCCAATTTTACAAAAGCGTATATGAGAAAATAAATATTTTCACCGGTAAATAGGTATTAAATTGCATCGAGAAATGGCCGGGTTTGAAAGAGTGGAGGAAGTAATTACGGCAGCAAAAGCTGTATTGGTAATTTGAGACCAGGAGATATACAGATACGCACAACAAAAATATAAAGTCTTTGCAAATATTGAAAATTTTAAAGTATTTATGTGATCAAACTTACAAAAGGAGCGTCTTTTAAAAAAATATTTTTCACCAAAAAAATTTATATTCTTTATAATATTGAAAACAGAAGATTTTACATTTTGGCCCTGAAGCCACGACCCTCTCTCTGGCCCGACCTTCTGATCCTGGCAGTGCGCTCGCTTGGCACAGCACAGGCTCATATTCAACGAGTCAGTGGAATAATCACTTCTTATTTCAAGCAAAAACACATACTTCCCCTTCGTTTTCTATCCAGGAATTTCCAAAAATCAATTGCATATTTGCATGCTACGCCGCACAATGTCCACATGGAAACCCCGCTACTTCGATATCGGAGTCAACTTTTCCGATAGTATGTTCCAGGGCCGTTATAATGGTTCCTCCACTGCTAAACATCCTGCTGATGTAGAACAGGTGATTTCCAGAGCCAAACTATTTAACGTGGACCGGATGTTAATCACCGCATCATCGATCGAAGAAAGCCGTTCCCATTTGCCGCTTGTGGCCGCCAATTTACCTAATTTTGCATCCACTGTTGGTGTACATCCATGCACAGTGGCTGAAGAATTTTATGGTGGCATTGAGAACGAAGATGCCGTCGAAAATTTGGAGCAGAAATTACTGGAACTCAAAGAAATTGCATTGGATGGTCATAATCGTGGTCTCATCAAAGCGTTTGGTGAAATTGGACTTGATTACGACCGTTTACATTATTCGACAAAGGCCCAACAACAAGAAATGTTCAAGCAACAGCTTCGCGTGTATGCGTCGGTGAAACACTTAAAATTGCCGCTTTTTCTCCATATGCGTGCTGCATGCGACGACTTTGTTGAGATAGTAAAGCCATTTTTGGAAGATGGATCAATCGTTAAGGGAAATGGCGTGGTTCATTCGTTTACAGGAACAAAAGAGGAATTGGAAAAGATTCTTGACCTTGGCTTTTTCGTGGGGATCAACGGTTGTTCTCTTAAAACGCAAGAAAACATTGATGTGGCAAAACTCATTCTTGCCAATAAGCTTATGATAGAAACAGATGCTCCTTGGTGTGAAATCAGAAAGAGTCACGCCAGTTATCCGTTGATTTCTGCATACCCCAATCTTTTCTACCCGGAAATTCAGGTTTCGACAGATTCAGAAGCAGGAACCGAGTCTGGAACATCTGAGGGCTCCAAGAAACACAAACAGAAACAGAAACCCGCGCCTAAAAACGAAATCAAACTAGACACTTTTTTGCCGTTCCCTAGCATTAAAAAGGAGAATTTTGATAAACATAAAGCTCAAGCGCAACAAAAACTAGAGAATTTAGGCCAAGCCCCATCTCTCGTCATTGGTGAATTTGCTTACCCCTTGATCAAATCGCGTAACGAGCCCGTGTTTGTTGGTCAAGTGGCAGAGATTATGGCCAAGCTCCATGGGTTGGAAGATGAGAGTGAAGTGAGAGATTTTGTCGATACTGTTTATACAAACTCTTGCAAATTATTTAGCATGTGATATAGTACATTTTTTGTTTTTATGTTTCCGATATTAACCTCTGTTTCTCGTACTTCTCCTCCGAATGTCGTTTTGTATGATAACTGGTCTTTCTGGTCTCTGAGACCGGGTTTTCCGCAACACTTCTTGTCGCAGTGAGGCCCGTTTTTTCAAAAATATCAATTCTTTTTCAGGTTCGTCATCGTCGTCGTCGTCATCATCTTCTTCTTCATTAACACTCTTTTCTGCTTCCGCCTCAGTTTCCGCCTCTTCGTCTACCTCATCATCATCATCTTCTTCATCATCATCTTCGCCCTCACTGACATCCACCTCGGAAACAACCAAGTCTCCTTCATCATCGTCTGAAAGAGGATCTTTATCACGGATCACAGACGCGTTTTTATCATTATTACCGAGCACATTATCCTCAATTGCATCATCTTCATCATCATCATCTTCATCATAGACCAAATCCGAAAGTTCATCCTCCATATCCACATCCACGCCCATATCAATATCGTTATCGTCGTCTCCACTTGCCAATTTCACGTCGTCTGTATTATAAGAATATCGTTCCTGTGTCGCAACCTCACAATCTGGGTGGCACACGTGAAAGTCTTGAGCATGGAACTGCCGTTGGACAGGATCATCAGAAGGAGAGCTTTTGATGGCTTGCTCGATAGATTTGTGTGCCTCTTCTTCAAAAGAGAGCGGGTTTCCAATATCGTCTTTGAGAAACTCGGTAATCATCGAAATACTATTACTCACAGAGGCGGGTGGTACTCCTGGCTGGGAGGCCAAAGCTAAAGCAGGGGCCGAATTAATGCCCCCGGAAGGTCCATAAATGAGCGGTTTCCAGAGTAAAAGCTCTGGCTTAAGTTTTGTATAGTTGCGCAGCTCCCATTTGCTTATAACCGCATCGATTAATTCTAAGTTGATTGATATTGCGTACGTTCCTGTTTTTTCGTTGGCAAGAAGTGCATCGAGTTGTTCAAGGGCAAAAACAACATCGGAGGGTTTCATGCCGGTGAGCTGGGCGATGATTTCGAGTGTCAAGGGTGCCAGAGTAGAGGCATTAATTAAGTAATCGTCATAAATCTTTCTTAAGGTGTGGGCAACCGCCACTTTCCAGTAGTTTCTATAACTGACCAAACCCAAATCACTTAAAGGTTTTTCTGGGGTTCCATACTTGAACTCTCTTCTGGAAAGCAAGTAACTGAAATCTATCATTAGACTGCCGTACCCTTTGCGCTGATATATGGGTAGCGTTAAAATGCAAGAAACATTATAGTCTGAGTTGTTAAGCTTCTCCTTGGAGAAGTAGCCGACAAAATGATACGTAGACGAGTCCTGCTCGTCAATCTCCGTAAGGATGTAAAACACAAATGGCTCGACATCATAATACAATGTTTTGGAATTCAAAAAGAGCTTGGCTAGTAAGCACAAGCTCTGGCAATACTCGATATTTTTCCGGCCATCAACCTCCCAAAACGCAATCTTTGCCTCCGGGTCCCGATAAATCTCTACACCAGGAGGGTGGTTTTTGAAAGAGTTGCAGCTTTTCAACTGATGGCGGAGAAACGATTGCGGTGAGCTCATGTATTTTAAACAAAACTCGCAAATGTACAACACTTTGTTTCGCGCGTATTCTTCCGGATAAGGCAGCGAGTACCAAGTATCAATCAAGAATTCTCGGAATTGGAGCTTTTCGATCTGGCTTCGCAGATAATAATGCGACGCACCTTGTGGAATTGGGGTCGCAGCTGGCGATTCTTCGGTTACAGTACCCGCTACCATCTCACTTTGAAGAGCCGTTTGTTTGAGGGCAGCCTTTTCGGCAAGATTCCCAAAAATCGTCCGGTCGGCGGCTGTTGGGTCGGTGTGGTTGATGATACAATCTGGAAATGGAAGCACGCCATAATATGGAAGGGTCCGCTCAAGGCTTTCCAGAAGCCGATCTGAGGCTGCCAATGCTGCATTACGTTCAGAAACCATTTTCTTATACTCTTTGCGGGCCTCCGTTATGGACAGTGAACGTTTCTTTTCCATGTTTTTCCGGATTAAAGGCGTGCCCAGAATTACTACCGGCGGTTTCACCATTCGCTTACGAGAAAGTCTGGATGGAGCTCCGTCATCATCTGCAATTTCCGCCGCTGCTGCCGCCGCTGCCGCTGCTGCTTTTTTGAGGGCATTTCTGGCCTGCGGTGGCCGTAGTCTACTCAAGTTTTGTACTGGAGGAGGTGCGGGAGCGGAAATTCCGAAGATACGTTTCGCCAACTTGTTTCTCACATTAAACTTGATCAAAACAACAAAAGTTTCGTCGGTTTGTTCTACCACTTGTGCCAGAAAGAGCCGCGGGCGCCCTTTTCGCTTTTTCCGGGGCGCCTCTGTCGTTGGTGCAAATGCATGAACGGTGTGTCCATTACTTTGAGTTTGAATTTCAGAAACAGCCACATCTTGCGTTGAAGATGGCAGAAGAATTTGCACTTCTAGACCGCCATTCAGCTCATGTAGGGCCGTGACAGATGGGCCATTTTCTTTCCTCGGCTCCTCATCGGTAGGGTGTCGAAGTCGGCTTTCAGGCATGTTTTCATAGATCGTGGATTCCAGGATCTTCTCTGTTCCATCGAGAAGTTTTCCCATGATTTCCGGGCAAATTGGAATACAAAATAGAAGAGAAAGAAGAGGGAAAAGCTGAATACAGTAAAACCCCAAAATTTTTCGACCTTCTTCTTCTTCAATGCCAGAATTATATCGAAATAGCGATATTTCTATGCGCTACTCGTGTTGTTGTGTGGCCAGGTAAGGGTCTGGCTTTATGCAGTGACGAAAAACTTGCACGGAGGCGAATTTCTTTCTGGATTCAGAGCTCACGCAATCGGTCGTGGGTTAATACACTAGCAGTAACTCAAAAATTGCCGGATCAAGCGTCCGCTGGGAATATAAATGAACAGGAAATAGGTTCTCGTGAGCCAGTCTATGGTCATTTTCAGATTCCGGGCTACGCGTCCTTGTCGACCTGCACACTGCGCAGTCTCAGTAAGGCTTTAGAAAAATAAAACACGAAAAAAAAAAAGATAGAAAAAGATTAGGGATAAGAATAAGAAAATTTCTCCTCGTCTAAATCCATGTAACGTAGACGGAATTGGGAGTGTACACCGTAAACTTTCACATACAGTAGAATTACAATTACGCGCATAGTTTCATACATTATCATCATTAAAAATACAATAGTCGCTGCCAGCATTTGGTAACCCCTCATTCATACAGTTTATGACGTAGCCTCGGACTCGTTTTCGTCCTCCACCTCCTCAACGTGTTTCTGGTACACCGAGTCCTCGCCGCTATCGTTTTCTTGATCCTCGCCTTCAGCGCCACTGGCGTTCATGCCGAAGGATGCTAACAAAGATTGTGCGGACGAAGTGTCCAAGTAGATAACACCGTTCTCGTTGGTGATCACGTTACTAGATAACAACTTCTGCAACGAGATGGCGCCAGTATCGAGCTCATGCTCTTCACTAGATTTCTCACGACCATTACCAAAATCTTCATCAGTGTCCTCATCAGGGTTCCCCGAAGATCCTCCGTTTCGCGAGCCTCCCATGTTACCAAACATAGAGTATCCATTGCCGCCACGAGCACGTGCATCACTGCCGCCGTTTCCCTGCTGGCCAATGTTATAATACTCGCCGAAAATCTCTTTATACAAGTCGTTGTACTCGGGCGAGATGGGGCCGTATTCGACACTGAGGTATGCATCGGAATCATCTTCCTTGCCCTTGATGGCATCCATCTGCTGCTTGTGCAAATCGATTTTGGCAATAATCTTGTCGTACCATTGGTCAAGAGTCTCGTTTTTTTCGTGGTCCAACAATGCCACAATCAAAATCGACATGTTATCGCATCCAATACCAGATCCATCGGATGTTGGTGCGCAGCACAACTCCATGATCTCCTCACAAATCTGCGTAAACGGTTTTCTTTCGTAGATACCTCTTCTGACACACTCCACACAGTTCTGCGACGTCAAACAGTCCCAGATACCATCACACGCCAAAATGACAAACTCGTCCTTGGCGTAATCTATGTTGTGCATCACCACGTCCGGGTAGCACGTGACAACCTGTTCCTCGGCAGGCAAATCGGCGTTTTTCTTGAACGAAAAGTCACCAATTCCTCTGGACAAGGCCAAGTTTCCGTTGACTCTGCCCACGTCCACGTATCCTCCACCAGCAGTGATTCTGGCCTTTTCACCCTCGTTTGTGGGCTTGTGGTCATACGACAACGCCTTGGCAAAACCATTGATCGACATCACAGTACGCGAGTCACCGGCATTTCCACAAATAATCTTATTTGGAGTAATAATGGCTGAAGTAGCAGCACATCCACTCTCATCATTACGGGTCTCGATATCCTGCAAAATGGCCTGGTCACACAGCAAAAAGCCATCCTTCAAAGCATTGGCATAATCCTTTTTCTTGAATGCTTCGGTGTCACAAACCAAGCCATGCAAGCGTAAACCAGTGAAAATAGCGGACTTCTCGCCTCCGTGGCCATCGTAAACACCGAAAAACGCAATGTGCTCTTTTTTCTCGTCGTCTTCATGAACGTTCAAGATCGTGGCATGGGCATCTTCCATGTTGATTCTCCATCCTTGCATACATGATAAACCGTATGCCAAGTATTTATCGGAATTGGCCTCAGAGTGCTTTTCGGTCTCTGGCTGCGAAAGAATCTGTCCCATTTTTTTTTGTTTGTTTTTGTGTTTTTGTGATGATTAGATATTCAGTTCTCGAATTAACTGCGAGTTTGATTCAGTCAAAAATTTGGACGCGTGCAATTGGTCCTCAGAGTTCTATAACCGAAGGCGTTGTTTTGCAAAACAAATAAAAGATATGTACGGGAGCTCAGGAGGCTAACGTGGGGGTAACTTCTATAATGGACGCAAAGCGATCGATTGGAAACAAAACTGGTAGAAATTAATCAAAAAGACAACCAAACAATACCGATTTTTTCCCCGTTTTCTTTCAAAGATAACGTGCTATTTGTGTGTTCGTGCGATGAGACAATCACAATCAATTCCTGACGTGGTACAAACGGGCGGAAGCTCTAACAGAAAAGAAGAAAACAAAAAGGAAAAAAAGAAAAAAGAGAAGACCAAAAGGACGTTCTGTGGCACAAGAAGTTTCTGTATCAGTGATAAGTTCAGAAAATGATAAGAAACCGTTTCCTTTCTTCGTTCCAACCAGGCTCTTTTCCCTATTTTTTTTTCCTGTTCTTTTTTTTGGTGCTGAAAGAAGCCTTGAGTCACGTGAAGAAATCGCGGGCGTTTTGCTCCAGCGCACTGCCCGCCGCTCGCGCTGACTTTCGGCTAGGTGGGGTTTAAATCATGGGAATATCATTAGGCGAAAAAGAAAAGAAAGAAAATCAGCATATTTTCTTAATTTCTTTTCTTTGATAAGAAAATTACTAACATTAAAATTCTTCAAACTGATTATCAAAGTTTATCGCATTGACGTACTTATCATGAACCAAATTGTGAATTTGTTGACTTTTTTTCTTTTGCATCCCTGTGGTTATGAGTGTTTATCAGTGCTTAAAAGACAAGTGTTCTCTTAAGGCTCATGCCATAATTTAAAAAAAATCTTTTATTCTGTATACATTTTAGTTTTGTAACTTGAAAGATTCAAGCCGTCATTCGTTCTTTCTCATGTTCGGGTTTCATTAGTAGTTCTTAAAATTTGCATAACTTTCATATGTGCTCGCACGTTGTTATTATTGTCCGTCGATACGTCATGGACTTCTCTCTCGGTCTCGTTAATTGATCATAAATTTTCATCTTCTTGTTCCTCAACACTCTTAATCGTAACTTCATAAGCACCTTTTTTTTTTATAGATTAGCGTGCACGCACTTAAATCGAAATCCGTTCCCCGATATTGATCACTTTCTGGGCCCCCAGATACCACTTCCCTTCTGTTGTTCGTAGCCATTATTCAAGTTTAAGTTACTCAATTTGGCATTCAATGGGTCGCTCAACGCATAGTCTTCATTTGTAGGCGTAGTCGCTTGCAAAGAAGCGATGCCACCACTAAGGTGCTGTCCAAAAGGTGCAAATCTGTTGGATAAATCAGTGGTCTGATGAGGCGTCGTAGGCTGGCTGATTTGCGTACCTTGACCTCCCATATAGTAGTTGCCAGGCTGTTGATAAAGACTTGTGTGATGCACAGGTGTAGGCGATCCAGCAGCAGAACTACCTTGAAAAGATTGTCCAATAGGAGCACTTGATCTTACATCCACAAATGACCGATTGTTGGATGTTCTGAGCAATGCTGCGGCACTTGAAGAAGTGGGCGTTCCAAGCAGGCCCTGCGCTTGTTGATGCAGCGGAGCAGTGTTTGTACCACCTCCAAAAGCACCATAGTTTTGGTACTTGTTTTGTTGTGTACCCTTTTGCTGGTGAGAGCCAGAATTCTGGTACTGCGAGTACTGTTGCTGGTTGTGATGCTGATGATGATGATGATGATGGTGCTGCTGATTCTGATGTTGCTGTTGCTGATGTACTGGGGTGGATGTCTGTTGTCTTGATCTGGCCAAAGGCAAAGCGGACTGCGACTGAGACCTCAACAATTCTGGCTGATGAACATTGGCCGCGGGCAAGTTATTCGGATAGAGAAGCGCCGGCATCTGATTCAAGTTCATCATAGATGACGAATGCAGAGAAAGCCCTGTGGAAAGATTTCCCTGAGTCGGGGTTCCTACAGACTGTAAGGCAGGAGCCAACAGGGCAGGAATATTTTGCAGCTGGGGCACAGAAGCAGCAGAGGCCGTTGAAGATTGCTGTGGGTGGAGGTGAGTGTTGTAATTAGCAAGTTGTTGCTGGCGTTGCTGGCTGCTTTGTTGGCCCGGCTTTCTGCGGATAATAATGAGCCCATTGTCAAATAGTTCCAATAAGTTCAAAAACGAACACACCAACGAGAGCACTTTACGTTGGCCCATGTTTAAGGAGGATGGGAACGCCAACTCGAAAACCAGCTTGGAGTTATCGTCGCGATAGGTGAGTAATTGCGAGTATAATTCAAGCACTTCGGGGTCATTAAAGTTCAATTCGGCCGGCGGCAAAGGGATTGGGGAAGTGGAAGAGGGAAATTGGGCGAAAAAGCGTTCGGTTTGTGAGGGGTAGGTTTGGCCATTGACACTCAAGTTTTTCGTGGCAGCCGTAGTTGAGGTCACAGAAAGAAGCAGCGCCAAAGATGCCGTCGACCCAGAGCGGTGCTGTTCTTCCAACTGACCCCGCTTCTCTCTCTTTTCCCGTTCAATCCGCTCGCGCTCTTGCAACGGTAACATTTTCTTATATTCGACCCTTAATTTGCGGCCACCAATTTCACGCCCATTAAGGTTATTGACCACCATGGAAGTTTCATCGGTGGAAGCAAAATTGGCAAACGCCAATCCACGGAAAACACCATTGTCGAAGTGGTAGTTGAACGCATAAGGTAAGGGCAAACTAAGTTTAGTCATTACGTCCAACAACTGTTCCTTTTTGATAGCAAACGGGATGTTTTTAATCACAATCGCCGTGGGGATCAAGTCATCGGGATCTCCACCATTGTTACCACGCACACCTCCATTTTCATCGTCATCATCATCGTCATCATCATTGTTGACGTTATCGTTGTGATCATCATCATCTTCATCCTCATCGTTATTATCGTTATCGTCATCTCCATCATCTACCCCAATAGTCGAGTCATCCACATTGGAAGTGTTAAGCGTCACTTGAGCTGCGCCGTTTTTCTTGCCAAGCTGTACGTCAAGCGCCTGCTGTTGTTTCTGTTGCTCGACCCATGGACCTACATCTGATGCAAGAGGCTGTACATCATCCACGATTAGCCCTGCACCTGGTCCGTCATCCAGTAACCCGGCATAAATTCGGTTGGACCCGGCTGACGCCCGCATGTGTGCTATTTGCAGCACACCCACAGCGCCGGCGCCGGCGACCAGGCTCGGGTTGTAAGTGCTAGATTCATATCCGGAAGTAGACGATAAGGAAGAAAGCGACGGTCTGCGCTGGATCATAGAATCAAGCTGCGTCGGAGTTGCCGAGAAATTGCGTAAATCCATCACGGTAGTGTTTAAGCGAATTCTCGTTGTTTTGAAATGTTCTGAAACACGTGGCTTCGATCAGGTTTATTGTTTCGTTTTGTTATTCTTTTTTTTTTTTTCGTGGACACGATCGTGAGACAAAGAAAAGGACTTGAAATCGGAAAACACTCAGTAGGAATCTCGTTGGACTTCTTTATACTTCGTCTTTAAATATGTGAATGGAAGAAGTCAAAAAAACAATCGGATTTTCCAGATGTGTGCACTGGTTAAATTTTCCCAGTTCCTGTCTTGATTATCAAATAATAAAGAAACGTAATGGGCCAGATACAAGGAGCGTATGCTTGGGCGAATGAACTAATCCAAAAAGCAAAGCTCAAAATCAAATTCGACGTGTGACTGGCAAAGATCTTCTATTGAAAGAGCCAATTGGTGATTCCTAGCGACGCAATAAGGTGTATCTCGTCAGAAAAAAAAAACGGATCCAGGAAAGATTGTCACTGAAGTGAGTGTCAGACTGAGGTTTCCTGTTGAGAAAATCTCCAGCAGGAAAAAAAAAAAATACCGCGACCCGAGGGTTCTCGTTTGAGCTTTGGGGCCGGCCGCACGGTTTTGGATAGGTGTGTTTTGGCCCTGGATTAGTTGTAACTTGTATCAAATTGTTACACATTTCTTCTATCTATTTTTTCATCTTCATAAAAAACTTTTTCTGGAACTTGAAATTTGGTCAGAAATAGAAATACAGAGTCAATCTTTAAAAATCAAAAGCCCTCTTGCATGCTTCTTGTCTTTGTTCTCGTGGCATAAATTGCAAGTCTGCTGGCGCGAAATTGATTGGGCTTAGATTCTTTGCTGCGTTGTGCTTGCAAAGAATTAATTGTATTATGAAAATCACCCCTAGTTGTGAGAAAATTCAACTTTGTTTGATCAATGGTTTGAAGCATTAAGTCTCTTATTCTATCTACTTTTTAGTTTTTGTTTACTATGGCTATTTCTCAGTTCCATTACCCTTGATCCGGGAGGTTCAAATACTGCGGACGACAGAAGTTTCCACACAGGGCCGCCCTCAATAATTTTGTACCGGGTGAAGCACGGAGTCAGACTCCCCGGTTGATCTTTTGCAAGAGAAGCTTCTCAAGCCCGGTAAATTAGGTACCACTTTAGGCTCAAAAAGGGCAAATCAGAGAATTTATACATTTAGAAGATAATTCAAAATGTACTCACAAAATAATCCCGTTTATATGTGAAACAAGAAATCTCTTTTCTGTACCCATTTCCTGTCAAGCCATTCGTGATCATGAGGCCCGATAAGGCAGGTCGTGCATTTTCCATAAAGCCGTCAAAGAACCCTATTTTAAATCCAGTTTACTAACTGTGTGAATAATTTTTTGTTTTTTTTCTTCCACATTTTCGAGATATGATGTTTTAGAGATAATTTTGGTTATATGTCCATGTTTCACAATTTATTCTAGAAAGTATGGCTCGAAACAAAGAGATCATTCAAATGTGAGCTGAGGACAGTGCCAGCCCCTGTATTGACAATAACAACGATTAGTTCTGCCCATATTTGTTTGAAAAAAATATTTCTAATTACTTTCCAACTCATGGATTATAATTCCAAGACTTACCCTCAAATAAATACGCACATTTATGGCTGATTTAGACCCTAGTTCTTATCTGGCCAATTATTATAAGCACTGCCGTTGGTCGCGTTGCAATCGAGCTGGCCGCACTGAAGCCGCGCGCGTGTCACGTGAGATCGACACTCCGAGCACCAACGGCTATACTTTTGTCGGAAAAGTCACTACGTGTACTTATCTCTCCGTATAAACCCATATATTTAATCATGGTATGTTTCCAGAACATAATCGTTCTTTTTTTGCTTACTTTTTGCTGTGGTATCCGAGCTACTCCACATTACTGAAACTTCCCTCGGATTTTAGTATGAGTGTGAACACAAATTTTGAGCACAATATCCACTTTTCGTGAACCTATATGGACAGCGGTTAGCAGAAAACTTAACTTGACTTCTTCGATCGCTACCAGTACCGCTAAATTAGAATGATGGAATCAAAGAAGATTACGACATTTTCATAATCCCATGTTCACCTGTCAGCTTCTGGATTTTGAAATGCAAAAAAAAAAAAAAAAAAACTGCAAAAAGCCGCCGTCTTTAACCGATACTAACGTTTCAGTCGTCGTCGTCCGCCGCCCCAGGAGGTTTGAGAAGCGCAGTTAAGAGAAAGAATGTTGCCGACAAGAAAACTAAGGAGGCCGAGAAGTTGCCACTCTCCACAAGAGCTGCTGGCGCCGGTGGCTCTTCTGCCACTATGTTGAAATTGTTCACCGACGAGGCCCAAGGCTTGAGAGTCGACCCTTTGGTGGTTTTGATCTTGGCTGTCGGATTCATTTTCTCCGTGATTGTCATGCACGTGCTTGCCAAGATCACGGGCAAGTTCACTTCTTAGGTCTGTACATTAATAGTAATACAACGTAATAATGAAAGGAAAAAAAAATCCTGGTCTATTTACATATGAGCAAGTAGTTGTTGTGTTACGTTGCCCACATCACTAACATCCACTGTGAATTTGATAGGCTTGCCCTCAGGTCCATACTCAACCTGCCAGTCGGGCCCAATCTCCACATTTCCCTCTAGCTTGCCCCTAATCTCTATTTCCACTTTTGGGTATTGTTTACCCACAATCACCACTAACGGGATACCAAACATGTTGGAATCTTTAATCTTTTTCCCCATCCGGATTTTTGGTCTATTGTCAACACGACACTCCACGCCACTAGTTAAAAGTGGAGCCACTACATGTTCTAAAATCGCTTCATCTTTGGTATTATCAATCACCGTCACTTGCCAAGGGGCAATACACGCAGGCCAGCGGAACCCTTCTGAATCACGATTGATTTCTGCAATCGCAGCAATGATCCGACTGATACCGATTCCATAACAACCCATAAGCACATTGTTTTTCTGTAGTTTCCCATCCTTTGTAGGGTGTTCCACAGTAAAATCAAATGTTTTTGTGTACTTATCACCAAGGTAAAATGTGTGACCAACCTCAATCGCTCTTTTCGAAACCAAGTGCCCATCCTCACATTTATAACATACTTCACCCTCCATCGCGGCCACGATAGGAATATCCGTAAGCGTGGTAATAAGCAGGCGGTTAATGAACTTAATTGGGAAATCGGGGAAGTTCGAGCGAGAGTTAAGGCGCAGGTCCATCACACGTACAATTTTCTTTGAAATAAGCGCATCTTCATCCTGAAACATGTCAAGAATTTCAGTTTGTGTGTATTTCCCTGTAAGATCAATATCAGGGATCTCCTCTTTCAAGAAATTCGCCTGGTGTTCTCTCGAAGTGGGGTAGTACGCACATATAAGCGTGTTTTGATCATGTGTAGTATAATACAGCACGGAGACATCATCGTGTGTTTCTTCGGAATCAGGAAACGAAAGAGTACGTTCGATATTCAGCGATTCGCCACAGTTCGAGCACGTGAATAAAGTATCTTCACCAGAATCATGTACATAGTGCCATTCGTGAGACAAGGATCCGCCAATTTCCCCCGAATCTGCATCTGCCATCACATAGGGCACTTTCAATTGCAGAAATACTCTACGATAGGCACTCACCATTTCATGGTAGGATTGCATTGCCTGTTCCGGCGTGCAGTCAAAAGTGTACGCGTCTTTCATGATAAACTCTCTGCCTCGAAGAAGCCCACTACGAGGCCTTTTTTCATCACGGAATTTCGTGTTAATCTGGTAGAACAGAAGCGGAAAGTTCTTATACGAACGCACTTGGTTTTTGACCAAGTAAGTGATTTCCTCCTCGCATGTCGGTGCAAGACAATAGTCCTGTTGAGCAAAATCCTTCAACTTGAAGAGCTCGGTACCTTTCCACCGGCCCGTTTCTTGCCAAAGCGATGCGTGAGATAACGTTGAAAGACTGACATTTTCAGAATTTGCAGCAGCCATTTCGGCATGCACGATATCCTCGAGTTTTTTACGAATCGAGAGGCCCATTGGCATCCAATGTACTAAGCCCGGTTTAGGATGGTGGACAAATCCAAGCTTAGTGAAGAGCTGATGCGTGGGCACTTTTGCAATCCCCGCAGCATCGTAAAGCTCGTTTTGCACGTGGTATATCCGTGGAAGAGGGGGCACACGGCGTAGCATGCTCATGTTTTGAGAATTTAATCGATTTTATGGATTTAAGATTATCTAATATCTATGGTGATGGTCTCATGCTTCATCACGTATGGTGCGTCTGGAGTGCGGAAAGCCCGTCCGGCAGAGATAAGGCCTGGTTCACTTGCGATCGTTTCGTTTTTTTTTTTTGATTTGTGATTATAATTTTCGATTTTGATTTATGATTCTTCTTTGTAGTTTTAATTTTATTTTTCCTTACATTCTTGTCTGCGATTTTGTGAAGGACAGCTGAAAACGGCTAATGTTCTCGGGTCTCTTTGGTTGTGGCTTTTGCAATCTCGCATATATTATTAGGCTTTGGCACCCGTGAGGAATTTCTCAGTTGTCAATACAATTTATCGAAATTTCAAATGAGCTTATTTTTCCTATAATTTCTGTATTTCAAACGAAAAACAGAAAAGAAGAAAAAGTGATAGACTAAAGTATGAGAGTCTATAGTGCTCTGAAAAGTCTTAAAATCTTATACATAAAAAGTTAGGTAAATCCGACTTCTTAGGTCACTTCACAATTCACTCGTAAGCTCGTCTACATCCAAAAAAGTATCTTTTGACTGTATTCTGAATATATTTACATACAAATGTACTTTCGTTCTGTTTCTCGGGAAGTGTTTACTTGGTCAACTCCTCGCCGAAACGCTTCAAGTTAGCAAATGCACTTTGGAAGTCGTCACCGGCCTTCTTCAAGTGCTCCTCATCAGCCTTGCTCCACACACCGTTGGCCTTGTCCTTGGCCTGTTGCGTCCAGTTGTCCAAGTTTTTCTTGGCGGCCTCGTACTCCTCAGAAGCCACCTTCTTGGCGTATTCGTAGTTTTCCGAGAGTTGTTGCGACTGGTCGTTGATGGCAGCCTTCAAGTCCTTGTGTCCGTCCTTAGCGGCTTTTTGAGCCTCGTCAGCCTTAGCAGATCCCCAGCTGACCCATTCATTCTTCTTCGATTCTAAGTCCTTTTGAGCATCCTTGGCGGCCTTCTCGGCATCTGAACCCCAAGATGACAAGTCCTTCTTGGCATCTTGAGCAGCCTTGCCAGCCTCATCAGCCTTGGAAGAGCCCCAGCTGACCCATTCATTCTTCTTGGACTCCAAATCCTTTTGAGCGTCTTTAGCGGCCTTTTCGGCTTCGTCGGCCTTAGAAGAACCCCAGTTGAACCAGGACTTCTTTTCCTTTTGAAGCTTAGCCTCGGCATCGTCAGCAGCCTTCTTGGCCTCATCAGCCTTGTTCAGGCCCCAGTTAAACCAAGACTTCTTCTCGCTCTCGGCCTTAGAAACCAACTCGTCTTTCTTTCCCTCGGCCTTCGAGGCAAGCTCATCCTTCTTGGCCTCTGCGTCAGACTTCTTGCCCGACCACCAAGAAGACCACGACTGTTGATCCTTATACAAATCCTTCTTGATCTCCTGTTGTCTGGAAGAGGTCAGGGAAGCCAATTCCTTCAATTTTTCGTCCTCGGTTTGGCCAATTGAGTTGACAAGACCAATGTACTTGGCAGCCAATCTATTAGGCAAAGGCTTGTTGTCAATAATCTCGGCTTCAGTGCGCACATCCTTTTGGTAGCTGTCCAATTTTTGCGACCATTTGTTGTAAGTCTCGGAATCCTTGATTGTGGAAACAGCATCGTCAGTCTTGCTGCGAATGTCAGCCACCGATCCGTTTACGGTCTTCTTGATTTGCTTGCCCAATTGCTTAGTGTCGTCGCCAAGCTTCTCGAAGTCCTCCTTCAATTCCTTTGGAGGGCCAACGTTTGAAACACCAAGGGCGTTTCCCTTATTGTCTCTAGGGAAAATAGGCAGCACGTTTTGATCATAGTAATAGACACCACCACCAACGACGGCCAATCCCAAGAATAATTTCTTAGCCATTATGATTATAGTTTTAATGAAGGGTGTTGTGAATAAGATATAACTTTACCAAAGACAATTTCACGTAATTGTCTTGAGATGAGTTTAAATTGTTTAGAGAGTAAAAAAAAGAAAAAATTTCAAGAAATGTATGGGGCAAACCCACAAGTATTTATGGAGGCGAGGCCCCGAAATTGCCTTAATATAGCAAACAAGTTGGGGGAGGGGCCACCAAAATTGGTGCGTCGTCCTGCTTGCTACCCATCTTTCTATGTCTGACCTTCGCAGCAAACCTGGAAATCCTGGGGTAACCAAAGGCGAGACCCGCTTCTAACGGACCCGCGACAACCAGGAGTGGGGGCTGTTTTAGAGTATGATAAATAGGCAGAATTTAGTTGATTATTGGCATTTATTATTCATCCAAGTGTATTGTCAGATTTCAATCCAATATCAGAAAATTCCCCAAAATAATTGCTCATTTACCCAAAACCAGAGCTCGGTTACTTGCCGATTTGGGTTGTGCACGACGTCTCATGCTCTACAGGGAAAGAATATCGTAGAATTGCTGTGGTGTGGTTTAGAGCACGTGCCTCGCTGATCACTGTAGAATTGCTCTCTCGAGGTTGCGTGCACATAAACTGTGGGCAAACTTGCGATGTGGCGCATGCGTTTGGTTTTATGAGAGAAAACGGGTAAAATCTATTTACGTGAGTTCGTATGTTGAATGCTTCAAACAGAATTTAGAATTCGTTACTTTTCAAGCACCTTAATCACGTGAAATTTTGTCTTAGTCAAAAACAAAAGGTTGCTGTTTCCAGTCAACACAAAAAAGAACGTAGAATGCGCTTCCTCTTGGGCGCACACATTTTCCTAATAGATTTTTAAAAGTCAGCAGCCTATTTGTGGAGGGTGATACTTCGGGAAATTACAAGGAAGTCGGATATTACAGTAAACTTTATTGAGATCCTCCACTATGAATCTCTCTTTCCAAAGTTCTGTAATAAAGTATATAAATTTACAAGCTTTTTCGATTTTATTATTTTTCAATGGCTCGTTTATTGAAGCAAATCTTATTTTCTCTAGCAATTTCTAATTTAAATTAAGCAATGAGCACGTCCTCAAATAATCTTGAGTATCGTCGTATTCTTGTCCTTCCAAACCTAAATCGCTGGTGTATTCAACCAAAGTATAGTAATGTCCCGGAATCAATCCAGAGAAATAAGGTTCTGAAAGAAATCATCTCCCGTTAAACTTGCTCTAACGTGCAATTCCCCTCAAAATGCTTCGTATTGTCTCTTAAACTAATCGCGTCGACTATCTACCCATGGGATTTACAAGGCAGTAATAAAGGTATTTGGCTTTGCCACAGACCGCCGGCAAGGCTTTTTAGAAACGGCGTCGTTGTGGATTTCCTGAATCGTCTTGGGACAAATGTCTGGTTTTCTGGACTTCCACTGATTTCTTCTCAACTCTTGCAAGTCAGTTAACAAAAATTTGATTCTCGACGCGAGCTCACAGTTCTGTAAGATAAGCTGGATGTTTGTGTACACCAAATCCAATGCAGCGCTATTTCTAGCTATGGTCTCGAATTTAGCACCAACGGTCTTGAGCAACTGCGACAAGCTTTCCACAGAACCATCCGAAGGATTAGCAGTATTTGCGGATTGATCTCTCAAGCAGTGCAAAATAACTTGTTCGCTCAAAAGATCTGAGTTGTACAAGTTTCCGATAAGCTTAAGCAATCCAAGTCGTCTTCTCTTGGTTGCAGTAGCCATGTAATATTCGTCTGACATCATCTCTGTGTCTTTGTGTGAACCATCCACGTTTTTTGGGGACTCTTCATTCCATCCCACCTGGTATTCCGCTTGACAGGTAGCCAACAAAAGCTTCCTGGCCAAAGCACCTCCAATAATTGGCTTTCCCATTGTTGTAGTGGTATTCACGTCTTTCACTTCGTGAGAAACACTCTTACACAATCTTACGAAGAATTTGGCATACATCGAAGACCAATAAGGTTCATCGCAAGCCTTGAAAAAAGTCAACGCAATCACTTGCTTGAGAGTCTTGGCATCTTCTTCCCACACAGATTGTTGACAGATTGCCAACAACTCGTCAGTAATTGGCTCGAACATCTCCAAGGTCAACTTGTTCAAAGCAGAGTTGACTTTTCTCTCAATGTCCCCAGAATCAAGAAGAATACTTCCGTCCGGGGCAAGCTTCACCTCTTCCTTCTTTACTCTAGATCTGGGTACCCATCTATTAGCTGAAGAAACCAAAGGCTTTATCACTTCCTCTGGCTTTACTTCATCGACAGAACTGATCTTCTTTTTCCCTGGACTTTCCTTGATTTTGGATTCGAAAGCTTCTTTGGTTTCAATTACAAACTTAGGTTGTCTGTCGTAAAACAGTTCCAGTGTCCCCTTGTACTCTTCCTTTGCGTTAGATTTGTAAGAAACAAGACCAAAAGCTTGAGCGATTTGTTTGAAAGCACTCACGAAAGAAGGAGGCAGTGAGTCTTTCAACTGAAGTAATAACTCGCTGTCATACACGTGTCTTCTTATTGGAGAGTTTTCGGCCGTTGTGGTTGTGGCTTCTCCTGCCTTTGTATCTTCATTTCTGTTGATGGTCAATTTTGGTGACATGAGAGACTCGAGAAAGAGAGTATCCAAGTTCAGGGGCTGCTCAGAAGTCTTCTTCTCCTTCTTCTCATAGAAATATTCCTCTATCTTTTTGTCCAATATGGGAAAGTCTGAGGAACCCACTTCCTTCTCCAACTTTGGGTCAATTTCCACTGATCCTGATGCTCTCTTTTTTCTAGTTCCCCTCCTTGTCTTTCTCTTTGGCTTGCTCATTGGAGAAGACTCCGCTGAAACCACTGTCTCTACTGCTTGTACTGTCTTTGTGTCATTGGTTTTGTGAACCAAGGGTTTCTGTTTTTGCTTCTCAAGCACAAGCCTAGCTACTTCAGCAAAAGACTTGCTACCAAAGGTAATCTTTTCCTTCTCAAGTTCACTAGGATTTGAATTGCCTAATAATCCTCGAGCCGCATCGCCATAAGTCATGTTTGTGACCTTTGCTGCGGGCTCAGAAATGGCAACTAATTCAGGGTAGTTTGTGGTGTTTCCAAGAACTTTCTCCTTAGGAGTTTCCAGTTTACTTCCTTTATTGGCCTTCTTGGATCTCAGGTTTCTTCTCTTTCTAGTCATCTTTGGCAGCTTGTAGGTCTCTATGGTCGTTTCTGTTTTTGTGTCCGCTTTAACTTGAGAGAATACTTCAGAAGAGTTGGAACGAGATTCTTCTTTTGCGTCTCCTACTGTCTTTTTCTGGCTATGCTGGATTTTCTGGATTTTCTGGCTTTTCTGGCTTTTCTGGCTTTTCTGGCTTTTCTGGCTTTTCTGGCTTTTCTGGCTTTTCTGGCTTTTTGGAACGGTAATTAGTGGGGCATTCATTGCTGTTGCAAACAGGGCAAAGTTTGTAAACCCCACGGTTTTCGAGCCAGCCTTAAAAGTTATTTGCATGGCTTTTTTTGATTCAAAATCAAATCAAATTGGCGAAACTGATATTTGCTTTACTAATTTCACTTTCAGAATGTTTTAATAGTGTCTGTTGTATCAAAAGGTTACTTTCCTGATGTCGAACAAAAGAAGATGTGGTGGCAAACAAGACGTTTTAAAGCGAGCGACCGTCATATTTTTATACTCCGATTCTGGTCACAAATCGAGGTGGCGAAACCAACTCCTGTCAGTATTTTGACCGGCCAGCCGAGACTTACGGTTAGTCTCGCGGCATAAATATATCAGAGTATCTTACTTTGAACATGTAACCCTTTGAATTCCACCCGAAGATAAATTTGCAGCATATTTTTGGAAAAGATTGCAAAATTTAAATTTATACAAAAATAAACATGTAGGTTTATAATTTTAATCATTGTTGGATGAAATTGTCCCATATTTGTACGCAAAATCAAACAAAAATTAGTCTTGTGAGAACAAAGAGGCTTCGATTATGGTTTCAGAAATCTTGCAATTTGAATCATGAATGGTTAGGCCTAAAGCACTAAGACAATTTCCACTCTTTAAAACCCTAAAGAAAAAACGGGGCCTTGTATTTTCATAAACCTGTCTCGAAAATATCTTTGTTTGAGCACCTATCCTAAATACCATATGACCATTTGACAAAAGATTTTAAGGTTAAAGTGCACGCAAAAATAGTAATATTCTCTAAGCCACCTGATTTGAGAACTGGAATCAATCCTCAAATAAGTAAAAAGTCTTTTATTTATCACCTCTGTCAAAAGCGAAAAAGCTTAGGGTCGAATACTGCGGATCTTGTGCAGCCTGTCCTGGAATTAACTTTCTCGATTCAACAGACGACTTACAGTGCGTCACGTCCCGTATAATCTACTGCGGTCGTTATTTAATTTCATTTTAAGCATATGAGTAACTTCCACAAATCAGGAATAAAGTAAGAAATCATCTGCTCTAACCACTGACTTGTTTAAATCTCCCTTAGACTTGCTTTTGCGAAACTCGCATTTTCATTCCCAATTTGGTCTAGCCTTTAAAATGATATCAGGTCCAGGTTTTTATGGTTTCCCGACCTGTTCTGGATCTTATTCCAAAAAATGAACTCAAAAAAATGCATGTGAAATAATTGTCATTTATTTAAAATTGGAATCTGAAGTACACAAAATTTATTTTTTCATTATTTTCACACATTTTCGTATTTTTATGAAAAATTCCACGAGTAAAATAAATTAGACCAAAGCGATTCTTTTATTTACTTGAAATAGCAAAACATTATTTGAAAGAGAAAGTTTAACGTAAAGGAATTCTCATTTTTGAATTCCAGAAACCACTTGCTCCTGTTACATTTGCGATGGTCATGCTTGGTAACTCTATACGAATTTCGCATTGCAACAGTCTCGTGCAGCCAGGAACCGCGAACAAAACAATGCCTCCCTGAGACATCCCTGCACACGGCCGGTTATCGAAGCATGACTACATGGCTATTGTCACGCATTCCGGCCTTATCCACCAAAGACGTGATCTAGTTGGGCCGCCCTGGTAGTAGCGCGACGCTTAAGATGGCAGCCCCACACAGCACGACATATTTCCCATCATTTCGTATACATTGGCCACGTTTTAGGCACCAATAATTTGCTGCGGATTTTTCTGAAACCAGTTATCTTTCTTTTCTTTTGTTCAACCTCTCTTTGATTTTTCATTTTAAGTTGCTAGAGTTTTACCAGTTTTTGTTCGTGTAATAGTTTTCCTTCGATATTGCTTCCATCCACATGGCCTCTTTTTCTGCGCCTTGTTTTCCATCCCGAGTTTCGTGCACACCCGCCTCAAATTGAAACGACCAATTTCCTTGAAAATTCAACTTTTTCTCACTTCTATACATATCCGCAAAGGTCGCTCAAAAGTGTGGGAGATAAGCGATAAAGGCTTAAACCTAAATCTTCCAAATCAAAGAGAAAGAAATTAAAAAACACTCCCACCAAATAAGGAAAGCGAAGCCCACCCGCTTTTTTTTCTGTTTTCTTTTCTTTTTTCTTATTTATACAGTCATTTTCTTGACTTCTGTTTAAGCCTCGTCCATTAATTAGGCCTGGCCTTTGATGCTGTGACCACATGTCATCGTTGGTATCTACGCCTAAAACTGCCGATATAGTAGAAGTCGAAAACACGCACGGTGCCCCGCTTGAGGAGTCTCTCTTTAGTGTTTGGAAAAACTCGAAAACCCCCGAGTTAAGCCACAAGCGTCTCAGCAATAGAACATGGAGATTGATCAGTGAACGGGTATTCAACGGAACGCAAAAAGCTCTCGACAAATCCTTTTTATATCTTGAAAACCAGCCGTTGATCCACACCGCAGCACCCATGCTGCCAAAACGCCCGTCATTATTTCTGAACCTGTCTCGGCACACGGCCGACAGTTTTATGAGTTTACAGAATCTGAAAGACTGCGAAGGCAATATACATCATTCGTCTGGTGAAGAGTCATCTGATATCTCTGAAGACGAGTCTGATGGCGGCTATTTCGAGTATCCTGCGCCTGCCCGAAGAAATCACACAAACAAGAACGAACAGACTGCGTTGAAACAGGACACGGTTCCTTTTCCGTTAGTAGAAAAGCCCGTTGTGGAAGGAAAACACACATCAAGATTCAACTGCCAACTGGAAGATGACGAGAAGGCTAAAAACAAGAGTAACATATTCTACATTTCAAATTCGCCGTCGTCACAGGATCGTGAGAAACATGTGCTCAGTAATAGCCCCTCCAGTATTTCCAGAGTGCCTGCGCCTGCGCCTGCTTTCCCCATGCATATAAAACGAAAGGACTCTCTCTTTCAAAGCTCCTCTCAATTAAGCACTGGCGTCTCGAGCGGCACCGCTTCCAGCCTTTCGTCCACAGATATCTCCGAAGACAGTGATCTTGAAGACCGCCCTTCGTCGCTTCATGACAATGACATCAACAACGTAATTGCTGATGTGAGATCAGAAAAAAGCTCAAGAAGTATGAAACTGATGGATGATAATGAAAGTGAATGGATGTCTGTTTCCTCCGAAAGCGAGTTAGGCGCAGAGTCTCCGGTAGCTCAGCCTATACAATTTACAAAAAGAATCACCATACCGAAATCTATAAGTGAAAACAGCAACTCGTCTCCACCTGCCGACGAGACTTTGAAGAGCTCTCCGTCTTCATTCAAGCCACGATCATTACTATCTGGGCTCTTTTTGAATGAAATGAATGGGCCCACAGTCCGCTCGCCAGTATCTACAAAAAGCGCAAATTTCGAGCATCTGGCACCAAAACCCGTGCTCAAAAGGTCATCGACAACGGGCATTATAACCGTCGATTCAGGGAACCACGCGCGAGGCCTACAGCGTCCATCGATTCTTCTATCAAAAAGGTATGCCTCCTCAAGTGATTTCACAAAAAAGGCGGCCCCACAGCGTTCGCCTGTCTTATATATTGCCGAAGAGGACCCGATTAAGGAAGACTTGTCCACTTCAGGCGATAACAATTTATTCACTAAACAGACTTCTAGTGTTGGTCTCTCCAGCTTCTTGGCCATGGCGGATGCAAAACTCCCTGCCCAGGGAGCTGACCAGAAAGGACCAAACGCACAGTTTGAACAGGACACAAACCAAACTGGTGCTGATACCCTTCTTTCAAGTAGCTTGAGCAAGTACTCGTCGTTACAGCGGGAAAACTCGCTCAAGAGTCTTTTCTCCAAAAGTTCAATCAACCTTACTTCTTTGCTAGGACACGGAATCACCGGCAAGTTAAGGCTTAATAGCGATCGTCCCAATGATACATTGAAACCTCTACAACCACAACCACAGCCACAGCTGCAGATAGCGCCTCCAATGGCTTCACTGTTTGCTGAACATCTTCTGCAGCAGAGCCTGATGGAACAATCACGCAGCGATAGCACTATTACCACGAGCAAAAGCATACGCGTGGAGCCCACAACGTTCAAGGATTTCACACCCTCTGTGCAGATCAGCGAGTCCTTGAAGGATTCGTTGATGATTGACCATAAACTTGGAAAGGCCCCGTTGCCCGACCGTGTGATCAGCAACGAAGATTTGTTTTCCGGCCACGACAAGGACGCGTTTATCAACGACTCAAACGACTACCATTCCAAGGGTTGGTGAGTTTTTCTACTATGTTTCCTGTCTACGGGCTATCAGGGACATACTGCCTGTGGTAATGGCATTGACATTAGGAGAAATCTAATCATTAAAACTTTCGATATCCGTGAATTGTTTACTGACTGGTATCAGTTTAATCTACGGGTATTTTGCGACAGAAATTGAAGGCTTTGCGGGTATAGAGAGAGAGAGAAAGAGCTCGTACATGCTCATGCGCGAACAAAGGAAGGCGATGCCAGGACTTGTCTTCGCGTGATATGAACAACGATGCGAGTGGAAAGAAAAGTACATACTAAAACCGGCACCCATTTTTGGACGTGCATTCCATTAAAAAAACATATTAAAAAAAGGAGAGAGGAATAGAAAAAGATTTAAACAAAAATAGCTACCTGTTCAATATATTAATTTAAAGTTTAGAAGCCGACATATCATGAAGACCTGCTACTATGAGCTTTTAGGAGTAGAGGTCACTGCAACAGAAACCGAGCTTAAAAAAGCGTATCGAAAAAAAGCTCTTCAGCTCCATCCAGATAAAAATCCAGATGATGTTGCTGGTGCTAATGCCCGCTTCACTCTTGTTCGAGCAGCGTATGAGGTGCTTTCAGATCCACAGGAAAGAAGCTGGTACGACACCCATAAGGCGCAGATTTTAAGAGACGATGACGAGTACGAATTTTCACCCGAGGATGCTCAAAGCATGGTGATCCCCAGCATTTCTGTTGAAGAGCTTCTACGATACTTCAACCCAGCGCTTTATGCGCAGGTGGATAACTCCCAGGCAGGTATGTACAGTGTAGCAGAACGGCTTTTTGAAAGACTTGCAGCTGAAGAAATCAGGCACGGAAAATACCAGCAAACCCCGGGTTACGAGAAGTATAAGGATGATGCGCCAAATGTGAATGCCATAGACGAAAGTTTGCTCATGTATCCTCGATTTGGCAACTCGCATTCGGACTATGCTTCAGGCGTGCGTGTTTTCTATAATGAATGGAGTAATTTCCTGACGGTAAAGAGCTTCAATTGGATGGACGAGTACCGTTATTCTGCGGCTCCGGATAGAAGAACCAGAAGACTCATGGAAAAGGAAAACAAGAGGGCTAGGGATGCGGCTAGAAGGGAGTATAATGATACGGTGCGGAAATTTGTATCGTTTATGAAGAGAAGAGATGCCAGAGTTAAGGCTGGTGCAGAGGCGTACGAAGCACTGAAGAAAAAACAACAACGAGAAGCTCTTCAACGACAAGCACAGGAACACAAGCTTCAACAAATGGCCGAATCGGCGAATTACGAGATCCAGGACTGGGAAAAAATGAATGCTGATGAGTTGGAAGAGGTTGAACGCATGCTTCGTGAAGAGTTTGATTATGATAGTGATGAGACCACGGACTCCGAGTTTGATGAGTTCGCCGAGGATTTCGACGATGATCTTCATGAGTGCATAGTTTGCAACAAGGTGTTCAAGTCGAAAAATCAGTTTGATACACACGAAAAGTCCCTAAAACACAAGACAGCATTGGAAAAAATTCGGGAGGAAATGAGAAGAGAGGGTCTTGATTTGGGAATTGACGTGGAGGAAAACGATTCGGCGTTCGAGACCGCTACCAGTGAGCCTGAAAATGATTCTATCATCCCTTCAGATTTTCTGGAAAAAGATGAAATCGACTTTCATGATGAAGTGCCGGTACATTCTTCGGATGAAAAGGCCACTTTAGAGACAAACAAGAAGCCAGAGACTCCTCAGTACGATAGTCTTGATGTCGATGATGAAGTTGACGATGATCTAGAGGATGTTATTATTGAAGAACCGGAAGTCGAAGACAGCGTGCAATCGAAGAAGCAGAAGAAGAAATCTAAAAAGAGTTCGCGCAAAGCTGTTGATGATACAGAATTGGAGGATGAGCTTGCCAAAATAGTGAGTGGATTACACTTAGGAAAAGAGGATAATGACGATGTTTGGGAGGACGATAAAAAGAAGAAAAAGAAGACGAAGAAGAAAGCAGAGACACCTAAAAGTACTACACCTACACTGAGCGACTCGAAGCCAACGAAAAATAAACCGTCACGAGATGCAGCCCCTTCAAAGATTCCTAACGGATCTGAAATTTGTATTTCATGTGATGAACTATTTACGTCGAGGAATAAGCTTTTCCAACACATGAAGAAAACGGGACATGCTGCACCCGTGAGCGAGGTCAAGAAGAGCAAAGGTAAGGGAAAGAAGAAATAATTAGGTCTATTAATATAATCCTTTAGTCTATGTTATATGTCTCGTAACTTTTTTTAATGCTGATGATTCCCAGAATCTGATATAATTGATGTACCTATTTGAGACCTGTCTTAGATCTCTTCACCGTAGCAGTAAGCGGTTCACTGATACCCTTGTTACCATGAACACCCAAACCTTCTCCTTTGACCCAGCCCAATTTCTCAAGAAGTCTTCTACCGATATTGTCATTTCCGATCTCAGGGGCCTCGCCTCCCACAATATCACCCTCTCTAACAATTGCAGTACTTTTCGGTCCATGGCGGTCTTTTTTACCATCGGTTTCTGCAATTTCCTCTTTTGTGCGGGGCTTCACATCAACTCGTCTAAAGACTGGACGCTGTTTCATGATATATCCGATCTGATCATAGGCTGGTATATATCTAAAGGTCTTTTTCGTCTTGGCGATTTTCATAAATAAACTCAAGCCGTTACCACCACAGCGAATGCATTTCATATTGTAATGACCAGCAAGCTTGTTGATTGTCTTGTTCCCGTGTCCATCAAGAGGTGGAAAACTCATGGTTTCTCTGGATGCATCATGTAAAAATGTCTCGAACTCTTGCTTGATTTCTTGAATGTGAAGTGAGTAGTCGTACTTAATGTTCAAGTCATGAAGTTCAATTCCTTCTCTTTGGCGCTTCTCTTTCTTTCGAAGCTTTTTATCCCTTTTAGACTGTTTCTGGTACTGGAATTGCTCCATCAAGGACTCCCTGAGTTCAAGTTCCAAATGAGAGCCGAGCTCTAGTCTTTGCTTCTTACCCTTACCCTTTTTCTTGAGTGTTTGAGTGGACGGCATGTCAAATGTCTGTTTGACCTTTTGCTGCTTTCTGGCAAATTCTAGTATATCCTCGAGTCCTTCTTCTTCCGAATTGAGCAACTCTTCGCCAATATCACTTCCAGCATCATCGGAAGATACGTACACATCATAGTCATCAAACTCTTGCTCTTTACCGGAATCACTTGCCATATCACCGTAGTCAAAGCTTTCACGGTCATCCAAATCTGCAAACTCTTCCATCAAATCATCAGACTCTTCATCATCGAAATCAAAATCACCCATTATTTGTGCCTTATAATCCTCGAAAGCTGCCTCCTCATCCGATTCTTCAGATTCCTCTTCGTAATAGCTTTCCAGGAAATTGTTGAGATTCATTGATCCACCCGTTGATCTACCTGCACGCGGGAGGCTGGTAGTCATATTTCCGTATTCATCAGTCAGAGTTTTCAACATGACTTTGCCAACCATTAAGTAAGGATCATACTCAGTGTCAGGTACTTCTTCAGCCACCACTACTGGAGCAGCTGGCTTGTTCCTGGGCTGGTTTCCCTTTATAAGTGACGCTGTGGACTTTTTCTGCACCCGGTGCTTCTCAAAGATCTCGTCATCACCAGTGTCATCAATTGTGAAGAAATCTTCTATCGCAGATTGAGAAATCTGTGAGCCATTTTCCTCATCTGTGTATGATTCTATGTTAACATCAAATCCACGATTCTCAGTCATTTCAGCATCATGTGGGGACTCTCCGTCAATGAAAACATCGTCTTCATCAACGGTGAAATTGACTGGAGAAACTCTCTCGATTTCGATAAGTGGGGATTCTGGCAACTCTGGGGATTCGGCCTCGACAGCTGGGGGCATAAATTCTTCACATACACTAACATGCGAGTCCGAATGAGTATTTACTTCTTCGGGGAAGTCATCGTTATGGGAAACAGCTTGCTCCACTATAAGCGGCTCTTCAAAGATTTCCTGGTTTGAAGTTTCATCGATTTCGGGTGTTTGATCGGAGGCCTCTTCAACATCAGGCTGCACATTGAGATTCTCCATGTCCTGCAGAAGGTCGTCCTTTTGTTGATATTTCTTAAGCAGTTCAATGAGGTCTTTCCCCGGATTATATACTTCTTTTGCCTTGACGAATTCAATCCGACGATAGCGTAATGGCTGGTTCATGGTTACCTCCATGTGCTTATCAGTATACTGTGCCTCAGCCATCATACGCCTATTTGGTCTTTTTGATAGAGTGTTCATCGACCCGCCGATTATGGGCACATATCCGCCTGCTCCCAAATCCATAAGCTCGGGGACTTCGTGGTTATCGTGTGCAGCCGTTTTATTTTTGTTCGCTCTTCTTTTCAGAGACTTGCTTAAATTAAAGCTGCGGAAACTGCCTCCACCACGTGCTCCGCCTCTGTTGCCGCCTCTACCACCTCCACGAGATCCACCTCTAGATCTTCCTCCTCGTTTTGGCATTTCTTCAATTTCCTAGTATGTTTTTTTAAAAAAAATTGTTGTGTGTAACAAATATTCGGGGCAAAGAATTGTTTGGTATTATTGGGCCTACATGCGATCACCACGATGAGCGACTGGCGCACGTTCTGTCGCGGAGGGCGCACATGAGATAGGCCCTCTAGTTAGTTTAGAAGAGCTTATGTTTTATGCTGTTTTGGACTTTGAAAAGTTCTCAGGAATATGGAAATACTTAATTATGAAAAAAGAGCAGTCCAGGGAAATTTGAGTACTTTTTTTTCCTTAAGTGATTCAATTTATGTGTTTAGAAGCTTCAAGTTGCTGGGCCGAGGTTTGGAGCCATGGCCCTAGCAGAGGCGCGAGTGGCGTTGCGGAATTCAGTCTGGTTGCAGTTAAATCGAATAGAGATAAATGACGTGGTAATCAAAAAATTTCACCATTTCATAATTTTTTTTTTTATTCTCAGAGAGAGATTATTCATAAAGTGACATGATTTTCGTGCTTTTCAATTTCTTTGCTCGCATAAAATTGTAAATTGGCACAAAATACCCATGATGCACTTATGAACCCTCATTCATACAGACCCGAAATCATGGATTTTATGACTGTGAAGAGGATTGACATTTACTCCCATCACTAGCCACTCTCTAACCAATTTTTCCTTATGAAAATGTTAATTTTCTAATTCTCTAATTTCTTTCACCAATTTGGCCTTTATTTCACTTCTTAAGCCTGTGGGTTTATTGTTTCCCCTACACACTGTTTATCTCAGTATCGAGAGACATACCACGCTTATCCGCACGCCACGGCACTTATCTGCCCCCCACCTAATCTGAGTATACTTGCACTTGCAATTGTTGCACTGCTTCCTCAAAACACCAGGGTAAACCCTAACCAACGCTTCAAACTCATTTTCCTGCTAATACGAAAATCTTTTTAATCAACTTATCAAATTTTTTGTGTTTCTTTCAAATACCGAATTTTTGAAATTTGCTTAATTGCTCTAAGCCGGGGTTATCTCAAAGTCACCCACTCCCCCACACTGTGATTTGCTGATATACCTCAAAAAAAAAGCGTCCACATTCTCTTCAATCAACACACAACACACCTCCGTTTCCAATTATTACCATGTCTGAAGATCCACTGAAAACCGACGATCAATCTTCTGCGTTGGAAACCCAGCTCACACAGCTCCAGACGACGTTCACACAACTCTGGCAGAAAATGAAAATACCCGAGCCCTCAATTCCAGAGAAAATAATTGTATGGGGAACTCTGTACCTGGGCCAAACTCTATCGTCACCAACTCTCACAAATGCCATCGAGTCACGGATTTGGTTCACTTATCGGTCCGGGTTTGTGCCAATACTGCGGGCCGAAGATGGACCTGGTCCCCTCTCGTTTTTAGGATCCATGTTATTCAATGCAATCCCCAACACAACTATGGGTGGCGTGCTTGATAACCAGCATTTCACAACAGATGTGGGCTGGGGGTGCATGATCCGCACGTCGCAGTCGCTTTTGGCAAACACTCTCCAGTCGTTTATGTTGGGCCATGACTATAGTTACAAAGGCCCTGATTCTCAGCTTGACAGTATTACTGCATTATTTGCTGACGATTACAGAGCCCCATTCTCGATCCACAATTTTATAAAAGTCGCCTCGGAGCTGCCCTTACAGGTCAAACCGGGCGAATGGTTTGGGCCCAGTGCCGCATCTTTATCGATAAAACGGCTCTGTGATCGGTACGTACCGGGCCTCGCACCTAAAATCCAGGTTTTGATCAGTGAAAGCTGTGATTTGTACGATACAGAGATTGAGGCTCATTTTGCTCAAGCTCAAGGCGGTGACGGAACTGCAAGACCACTTTTGGTACTCTTGCCGATCCGGCTTGGAATTGAAAACGTGAATACATACTACCACCCGAGCCTTTTCCAGCTACTTTCCGTACAGCAGTCAGTAGGTATTGCTGGCGGTAAGCCCTCATCCAGTTATTATTTTTTCGGGTTCCAGGATTCAGAACTCTTATATCTTGATCCACACAATCTACAGGCAGTTTCCAGTGATGGCACCACATACCGCACATCGAGATGCCGTTCCCTTCCGATTTCCGGGCTAGACCCTTCGATGTTGGTGGGATTGGCGCTTCGTGATCTACAGGACTACTATGATTTGCGCACGCAATTAAGTGCCACGAACAAGATTGTGCATTTTCATAAACTGCCCAAACGGCGCAAATCAATTGCAGATGAAGACTACGTAAAGGTCTCGATGCCAGAGCTCGAGGGTGAGCTTGTGGATGACTTCGTTAATGTCAGTGACCATATTTCCGACACCGAAAGCGTGGCAGACTTAGCTCAGCATTCGGAAGAGTCTCCGGAAACAGAGTGTTCAATTTCAGGTGACGGGAGTAGCAGCAAATACGATGTGCTTAGCCACGAAGATGCAACATAAGAAAAATCAAAAGAGATGAAAAGAGATGAAATGGGGACAAAGCTGTTTAGGGAGCGTAGTCTGGTACTATGCTTGGATTAAAATTTCTGTACTCTTTTGAATAAGTAGATGTAGCGTGGTAGTGCACACAGGCAGGGTGGACTTGAGCAGGCTGCTCCAGCACCCACAGTCTGAACAAAAGAATCGTCATCAACATAATCGCAAACAGGTTCCCATTTTCCTTTAACTTCAAGTTTAATATTAATTCTTTTTTTTTCTTTTCCATTTGCTAGCATAATTATCAGATACCATGGGCATAGATAGCATGAGAGTTTGCACGGTATGTGCGGCCAACAATAACAGATCCATGGAGGCACATAAACAGCTTAAAGATGCGGGTTTTGACATCCGTTCATTCGGAACAGGGTCTACAGTGAAACTCCCAGGTCCCACGGTCGACCGGCCCAATGTGTACGAATTCGGTACTCCGTATGAGCAAATATACCAGGACTTAATGTCGCAAGAGTACCGCAAAATGTATGAGGCCCAGGGCTTGATTTCGATGTTGGTGCGTAATAAGAGCGTGAAAACCGCGCCTGAGAAATGGCACAATAATGCCGAGGCAGGAAAATTTGATATTGTCATCACATGTGAGGAGAGGTGCTTTGACTCGGTGATTGAGGATTTGATGAATCGAATGCACAGTAAATCTGAGGAAGCCGAGGAACAGGATGTGCGGCAGGTTGTCCATGTGATTAACGTAGATATCAAGGACGATAATGAAAACGCAAAGATCGGTGGTAAGGGTATAGTCAAGTTGGTCCGGATGATCCATGAATTCAAGGCACAGGAAAAGGAAAGAAGGATGAAGGAAGGCGACGATAATAACTACCCGGTGATTTTGGAGGACGAAATGATGCATATTTTGACTGAGTGGCAAAAGGAACACACACACTTGCCCACAATCTATAGCGTTTCGTATTATTAGGGAAATACTTTTGATAGGTTATAGAAATAGGCGATGTTTACACTTCTAATGAATTCATTCTTTTGTTTCAATATTATTTGTAGAGTTTCATATTGTTTTTCAAGAACTGATCTATCCAAGAAGAATCAAACCCAACCAAATTCATTTACATCGTTAAATTTATACAAATTGCCTTACAATCAATGTTAAAATTATAAACTGCAAATGATTTTTGCAGTGCACCGCGCGCACCATTAGTGGATCAACAGCTCAGACAGACCGTCACCGCGATGCCATTTTTGATATTTCACATACCTGGCTGAAATAAGAATTGATACAACAACCAAGTCATTTTATCGTGAAAAGTACTCAGTTTTTTTTTTTTTTTTTTTTTTTTCAAATGGCACCTTCAACAAAACCCCCGCCCAACGAGAAAAAGGCGAAGTTGTATAACAGCAGGACTATCCGCAGTGAAACTGTCGACCCCAGCTTTAAGAATGGTGGGCTCAATATACCAGAATTTCTTGCATCTCGAGAGTTTGAAATCAAAGCGTTTGAACAATCACAACTCAACACAAAGGCAGCCTCGGCAACACGTGTTTTTCAAAGCTTGCCCCGTACTCTTCGCCGTAGAACCGCGTCACATAATGTGAAACGGGTACCAAAAAGATTACGTGCTAAAGCCGTGAGAGAAATGCAAAATACTGCTAATGGGACTCCGGAGAAAAAATCACATTTGAGGGGCCGTGCATTGCACCGCTTGAAAATGCAGAAACGTCTTCTAAGACTCGCATCGAAAATCAAGGATTCTCGTGGAGTCCCATATGCTCAAGGAGCATCTGTTAAGGAGAAAATCCTGGACCTTAATCGACAACTTGGCGAATTGAAAAAAAGTACGACCGTTCCTTTAAATAATTGTGTTGCAGCAATAGACCGCTGTTCTGTGAATGCACTTTCATCCAAGCCCAGTGGAAACATGAAGTACGGCAACAGGCAAAAACTGTTCACGTGGATGCCAACACATGTATGGCATGCAAAGAGATTTCACATGACGAAAAGATGGGGGTTTCAGATTCCGTTTTCGCCCAATCAAAAATGCTTCCGGCTGACGAGCAGAGCAATGAAGGAATCTACCCTAGCATTTGAATCTTCATACTATAGTGAACTCATCGTTGAGTGTCTCAACAAGGAAGGAGTGGCAAGATTCTTGCGTGAATTTTCACGCTATTGCGACACTATTCCTGAATGGCTTGTCAAGGGAGAAAAGGTCTATAATGGCTGGATCTACCTTCGTGAGCAGAAATTTGCACCCGGTGTAATCATTGTAGACGCTTTGGGAAGTAATGTTTTGGTGAGACTTCATCCCAGTGTTTACGAGACCTTTTTCGCCGCTGTAGTCGAGTGGACAAATGATGAATTTTCTGTGATTGACTGCAGATATGCTCTTGGAAGTGTGGAGCTCCGCGGACCAACTGCTTTGAACTCGTTAAGTAAAATCTTACACGTTGATGCAAATGAAAAAACTACCGATATCTGGAGAGCATACTCTCAATACAGAGACCCGCGCTTGATTCCTAGCGGCACAATATTCTCGTTTTATGCTAGAGATCCGAGATTCTGGAAACATGCCGTCAAACCCCCTCCAAGCAAACAGCAAATGAGTGAAGTGCTTCTTGGAAATAAAACTGCTTCAGACCCAGAAGCCGTGAATGCTCTTTTTAATCTGAATGGCCGTACCGAATCTTACAAAGATATGTACTCCATCAAACAAATCGGTAAGGAATTTGGCAGACGCGACCCACTTTCTTCACATATCCACGCCGCCAATAAATTTCCCGTTATTATCTTCAAAACATCACAGGAGTCTTGGTGTGTGTTGATGCCTTGGTTCTGGGTTCAGCCATTGTGGAGTAAATTAATCGCAGTCAGCGGTGTGAAACCGGCTGGCATGCGCCAGGCCCATCAATTGAATTTTGAGTACAGCATTCCGACTTTCCCGCAAGATTTCCCCTTTTTACCGGAAGGATATAAGGAACATCTCATGGTCAACGCTGCTGCACAATTGGCCAGAGAAAAGCTTCCGTTGAGTAAGCAAAAACCATCCCAACTCACAGAGGGGGCCTTGTCCACCGACGCAGACTGGTACTTTTTGTGGAAATACAAGTTTGGCATGCACTTTGTTGACGAAAAAGACGGCGTGCCAAGTCCCTTCGGTAATTTTGACGCGCTGAAAAACAGAGAACTAAAAACTCCAGAAGATCTCGCTATTGTCATCAATGCCTTGAGAGAAGAATGTAAAGATCGCGTACCCATCAAGGCGTTTGATAAAAACGATGCAAATCACGCAAAATTTGCTGTGGGTAAGTATGTTCCAGATCTTGCTGACTTCATGCCTATGCCAGTTGTTCAAGTCACTCTTGCCTTGACCGAGAAGGGATCTATTAGCGATAATGCAAGAATTTATGAGCGCGGAGCCAAGCCTACTCTCGACAATTTGATCGGATTTGTTACTAGTGGGGCATTTAATTTTAACACTGGCCACCCCACCGCGATCGGCCTTATCAGTGCAGACAAGAAATCGATCAAACATGTTTTCATTCGTAATGTGGGATGTACAAATTTTGCAAAAGCTAAGCTCAGTCTAGTATAAATATTAATAATGCATTTTACTGAATAAATACTTTTGTATACTAAAAACTTTTGAATCAAAAAGAGGTACAGTACTAAATACATATACAACCTCGAAATTTGCACCCACGAGACGGACACACGTCGCGCGAGTTTCCGAGTTGCGCACGACCATCGACTATATAAGCAGCAGAAAAATTCTTTTGTTACTGGTTTTCCTTTTTTTTTCTCATACTTACCTTGAGATGCTGCAAGAGATCAAGTAGTCTTGTAACCGTGGGGCGCTGTTTGCATAGCACAGCGCTGCAGAGCCTCATTGCCAACTTCTCTTTTAACAGATCATGTTGGCCATTCCCGAAAAAGTCTCGTGCTTTTTTTGATTGGTTTGGTTCGGTGTGGTTTGGGAGAAGTGTGGGTCTTTCAATTTTTGATTTCACCTCTCAATTGGCCTAGAATCTTATTCAGTCCAATCTTTTTTAGTCTGGCTAAGTCTGGTGATTTATTCAGAATAAAAAGTATTGCACATCTTGATTCTTCTGTTGGTTACATAAATATTGGCCAATCAAACACTTATGGAACAGGGAAGTGAAAGGCTCGCGAAAATCAGAGGCCTGCATATAAACCCATGACGCCTGTCGCGTGATTTTGACCGCGGGTTCTCCGCACTGACTAATTGAATTTCGTCAGGTTAGAGGGAATAAACTTTCAGTTTCATTACTCAATTTGTCACACAATTCATAAAAATGAAAGTTCCTCGGAGATTAGAATGGCTCGTTATAATTTATGATAAACCCGTCAACCAACGTTTGGTTTTCAGGGCGGACCATCTTGCCAAGGTACCGGAAAAGGTCAAATCTGGTGCAGTTACGAGTGCTGGTCCGATCTTCAAGGATGAGTCAAAGCTGGAATTTTTAGGGAGTAGTTTCACCATCCTGGCAGAGTCCAAATCCGAAGTTTTGGATATTTTGAAGCAGGATATCTACGCTGAAAAAGAAGTTTGGGATTTCTCCAATGTCATCATTCATCCATACCAGCCATTTTACAGAAGCCAGCATGATATGCCAAAATAATGACGACGAAAGGCGTTTATAAGTTTTTAGTTCTTACAGTTCTACATAATATTCTAAAGTCTTTTGTCAATTTCTAATTAACTAATTTTCTTCTCTCTGGTTCGCTTACAACCCCGAAGAAGTTCTTTTGTAGATGAAGATGTACGCGCTCTTATCCTTTGCATCTGGCTTTTCGGTGACTGCACTGGCATCGATTGGCTCAACTGCTGTGTCATCAATTCTGATCCATTTGTTGTCTTCACGACGGACATCGCAAGTGTAATGACCTCCTTCCGCGTTACGCCCGTGATGATAAATAACACCCGTCAAAACGTATTTTCTGTTCTGTACATTTCTTGCTGCTGGTGAAAGAGCTTCGAGTGGAACGGTCAAATCGAGCTTGTAGCTGACATTCTTTAACACCTTTTCAATTGTTCCAACACCATGGAACAAAGACAAAGAATTATTGCTTGCATCTGTTCCGTTCTCGACGGATTGCTCTTGTTTTTGCTGAAACGAAAAACGTTTAAGCTGCAACGTGAGAATTTCAGGCAAGTCCTCGATGTAAGTTTGCTTCTGGGCAACCACTTCGATACCATCTTCTGTCTTGTATGGAAGCATCTCGATCTCATTCAATTTCCACAATGCATCTTCAATGGTTTGTACGTCATCCAGGGAAATGTCCAACAGGATGCTTCTGTATGGGTCAACTGTAATGGAGTGGGACTCTTTAGACTTTGGAACAGTTAAAACACTGCGGAATCTACCTCCGAAAATTCTGGTGATGGGTGAAGGTTCGACCTCAGAGACTCTTTTACTTGAAACTTTGCGGCGACCTCCAACCTCGGACCAGCCGGCGTCACTCTTTTCATCCGCAGCTTCCTCAGAATCTTCGAGAGTCTTATTATCTGTATGCTTCACGAGACGAGCAGCATGTTTCATTCTTGTTCTGAGTTCTTGAGCATGTGTAGAATCAAGTTTCTGACTATACAAGGCAGCAAGCTGCTCCATCTGCTCAGCAGTTACGGCAGCTTCAGCTTTGACAAAATCTTCATGAAGACCATCAAGTAAATAGACCAAAAACTCTTCAGCATCCTCTTGTTGACCCCACTTTAGGTGTTGGAATTTTGGACATTCGACCAACTTCATGTAGAGGTTTTCGGGAGAGAGAGGGCGGCCAACGACAATACCATCACTATTAAATGAGCCTCCTGTAGGTTTGTTTGTGGAGTTTACAGATGAGAAATCATTCATGAAGTTGATTGTTGCATCAAGAACTGGGGTCAAAGAGGTTTTACCTAACAGACCAAGAGACTTTTCCTCGACAAGACGAAGAACTCTACTGAAGGGTTCACAGAAAATCAAGCACTGAAGCACTGCATTCATGTAACAGATATTGCCAGTATTGGTTAAGCCTCGTGGGTGAAGTTTAAATGGCGCATATGAATTAAGGTTGAATGATGGATCATAAAGCATGGACATGACTAACAAACCGAGAGATTGGTATCTGTCAGTCAGTGTAGGAGCAGTAGAGACAGTGGCGGGGGTTTGCTTCGATGTAGATTCTGGTGAAGAAGCCGGAGGTTTAACCTTCTTAGTTTTCTTGACGGTAGATTGTAGGAGTGAAGCCCAATTAAGAGCAGGTTTTGGGGCAGGGGAGTCATTAGATTCGTTATCATTAGGTTTGTTAGCAGGTTTTGGGATACTGGATCCGAGTTCCCTTTGATGTTCGGACCCATTATCGTGATCTATAATGCGGAATAAGCGTTTCGAGTCAACATAGAAATCTTTGCTGGGGTCGGCTTCGATAATTTCTTTAATATGGCTTGACTTGAGTTCAAGAGCCTTTTGGGCGAGTTCCAAGACAGAGAGTCTGCCCTCTATAAGCTCTTGAAGGGTCATGTTGAAAAAAAGTGGAGGACCAAGTTCTTTGTTGTCTTCGGAAGCGGGCTTAACTTTTTCTTCAGTCTCATTCACAGTTTCGGTTTTATCATCAGCAAGTGGAGAAATTTCGGGCTCGGACACAGCGTTTTCTGTCTGAGAAGAGTCTTTCTCATCCTGAATCTTGACGTCAGCCACGGGCTCTTTATGTCCACCGTCCTTTCCTTCGATATCAGTAGCTCTTGGTGCCTCAGGCGATTGTGCGATGGCAGAGTTTGCAGACTTCTCAATGCGTGGGACCAGCTCCGAATTGTTCACATCTACATCTCGCGTGTCTGCACCTTCAGCAGCCTCTGTGGATCCGGCGAGGGAGTGTGATGATGCAGATGAGTGCTTAGTATAGGTATGATGCAGGCTACCACTATGGCTGGCATTGGCGTTATAGTTATGCTGGTAGTGATTATTATTGTTGTTGTTGTAGTTGTAATTGCCATTGCTGCCATTGCTATTGTTGTGATGCGACTTGAAATGTTTCTTCCTGTTGGGCACGTACCCGTTTCCGCCGACGGCCCCGCCACTGGCCATGCCATTCATTGCCATGTACGCCAGTGGGTTCTGGAACTGTCCTGCAGGCATCGCATAGTACTGGTACGGTTGGTACATCGAGTAATCTGGGTACCCCATGGCCATTGGGTAATAAGGCATCATTTGCCCGCCGTAAGGTATAAACTGCGCCTGTGGCGTGAAGTACTGGGGATGTTGTGCGGGGTACACCGGCAGCAGACCCGGCGGCTGTGGTGCATATTGATGCATTTGTTGAGTGTATAAATGAGGCGACTGGCCACTCGGATTAAACGCGGGCACGTCTCCACGAAACCGGCGAGGTCCGGGCCCAAGGTTGGATGCAGATGTGGATTTTGTGGATGCAGTGCCATTTTCTGTGGCAGCTGGGGCACCGGAGTTACCAGCGGCTGTTTTTTTCAGGGGTGGCGGCGTGGTAGTTTTGGTCATGATCAACAATAGTTTGCGTTTAAGTGAGTTTGATTATTCTGTTTAATTTGATCGGTGATAATTGTTCTGCAGATATCAGAGACACATATAATACACGGGATGTTCCTTAGTTTGACTGTTTAAAGACAGATTTATGAAGGTTTGGGCGGCTCTCAAAGAAGAAAGCAGGGCGTGTGCAAGTGAAGGAAAAACAAAGCCAATTGCTGGGTATGATATGGGCGTAAGAATGACAAAATGACGAATCCACGTTGTGCAAAAGTGGAAAAGCTGCTAAAAAACAATCAAAAAACAGCAATGAAGTGACCTAACGAACTATGAGTAATCGAAAGGAATTTAATGGAAATGCCCTTAAATAGATATGTGGCGCAGCGGGTAGTGGATGAATTTCAAGCGGCCAAGAAGTAAATGTTGGCAGTTGGTGTTTATAAAAAACTGTATAATACAAACACACGAATTTATTCAAGCGTGGTATAGCTTTTGCAATGTGTAAACGTTTTTTTTTTAATTAATTTGTAAAGGAGAATTCCTTATGGTGGAAGGAGCAACGGTGAGTTTTTGTCGAGGTTACGTATGTATGGAGTTTTCCGCGCGCGATCACTGGAGAAAAAATTTTCAACGTTCTCACACGATAGAGGGCGGTGGAAACACGAGGCCCGAGCGAGCGAGCGTATTCCGGCCCTCGTCTTGGGGCCTTACTAATAATAATAAATATTGATGTTGAGATAAGCACGGATTCCGGTAATTCTTCTCTCATACTAAATTGCTTTGGAGGTTGGCGAGAAAATGAGAAATTATGTTTTCGGGCTCATAAATAGTGGAAAAAATTGGAAATTCCCATTGCAATTGGTATTTTCCTCTTAGCGTATAATCTTTGAGGCTCAAGCAGTTGCGGCTTTTCCAGCGATACTATAGCCATACGGTTTGAGAGAAGTATGCGAGAAGGCTAGATGCTTGAAAATGACGAATACCGAATCTTTCATTTTCGATAAATTTCACATGAATATCATCTTTCGTATTTTAAATTCTTGTAGGAAGCTTCATCTCAGGACACCGATTTTATCTTTATCCCTGAAGTCCTCCATGGGCATTGACAGGAACTTTCTATATTTTCCCGGAAACACACTGTGGCTACTAATTTAATCACTGGCCAATATCCATTTGCGTTGTTTCATTTTTCAACCAGCATGTTCTCACTAAACCAGCTTCAAGAGCCGCCAGCCAATTATTGAGCATGAAGATAACAGCTAGTAAGTGTTTACAAATAGGCAATACTCCAGGATATCTGCAGCTCTCATCTTTGAAAAAATTCAGTACACTTGTCACTTGCCCGAGAATTTCAGCTGCACTTCTATCATGAGCAACGAAACTTTTCGTGGTGAAATCTTCGCAAGAGCAAAACCAAGATCTGAGATCCACAACGACGTTACTATTATTTGGAAACACCGGGAGACAGCTCAAGTTTCCCGGCTTGAATCCGGTAACATTAACATCAATTGGTGTACTTCGTATCGTAGTTTCATCGGATGTCCCATTATTTTGACTTAAATCATCATCGTGTTTTCTTGACGGCAAGATATCCAGCTTTTCCAAATCAAAAGTGGATAGATTCATTACTAAACCTAGTTTTGCCACCATGCTTCGTAGTTGCAAAAACGGATTGACATCTGCCATAACAGGTTTACTTTCAATGGTTGGGTTATTTGAAACCTGTATGAATATTGAGCACTCTTCCGCAGATCCCATGATTAATTTGTCTAGTGTTTGCCACGAAAGAATCCCGTGATCCAGACCCCAGAACTGAACCGAAATATGTTTTCCTGTGAGCAAGGCCAATGCAGGTGTATACATCTCACCAAATGTGTATGCCAAAAGAATACTTTTTTGATCATCAACGGATAAAGAGAAGTTATTTGTTTCGATTTGAACTGTTTCTAGTTGATTTCTAACATGAAGCAAACGCTCGAGCTTTTGTTGATTTTGACGCAGTTTGGCAACTTCCTGATCAATGAACTTTAAAATCAACTCAACATCACTCAATAGGGATATTAATCCCTTAGCTAAAGATGGTAAAAGTGTTAATATGGATGCATTCTCCTCGTGGAGCATACTTTTTTTTCAAGAGTCGAGTCTTATAGGTTTTGAAGCAGTTCGTAAAAGGAAGCGAGACGCGTGTTGCTTGTGGGTGCGAAAACGCAAGCGTTCATTTTCCAAGGCCGAGTCACTTAGACCGTTCGGAAACTACCATCTGCAAAGTCAATTTATCAAAATCTAGAGATATGTGTTTGTTCTCGAAGAAAACTTTTAATTTTTTATTCATGAATTGTACAATAACTTACCAGATCCCTTAGTTTATGTGAGCTTATGAAAACAGACATTGTTGTACCAAGACCCAGCTCTGTTTTATCCTGGTTATTTTCATCACAATTTCCAAGAACAAGTTACTTTTGACAAACCAAAGAAAAAAAAACCACATCATTCCAGTTTTTACTAGATGCAATTATCTTTGTTAATATCTAATGACCGATAAGTGTAATTACGCGTTCAATGGCTCGTTTAATAGACGGCCACACTATCGCTCGGCCTCTTCACCTAAGGTATGTTCCTCGATTCTCTAAAACCATTTATTCTACGTAGAGCTAGACCAGCTGAAGAGCAAAATCTATCAGTTCTATGGAGTCTATTTCCAAAATTTTGCATCATTTCTCTTTATTTTTCTCGAATACCTTTTAACTATAAGCTATAATTACCCATACACGGTTATCTGGCGTCAGGGTCGCGCTTTTCGTAGGAAAGCCTGTTGTCAACACAGTAAAATCCATCTCATAAATTTTCCCTCATTCCCCAGTTTTTTTTATCTCTTACAATCTCTCACATAACAGAATGTGGATCGAGCAATTACCTTTGGAACTTCAATCTCGAGTGAGGTCTCTTATCGAAGAACACCCGCAAAGCGAGCCTGTATTGCTGCAATTGGTCGCACACTATACCTCAAATGGAGATAAAAGACGGAAAACTAATCTGGGCAAAACCCAGCAGACGCTATCAAAATCGCTGGGACTGCTGGAAGCTACAAGCAACACTACGGATGACTCTTCTGGAAAAAACAGCGAACAAAAAAACGTGGAGGTGGTATCTGAGCATGTGCTTAATATAACCACCCCGATTAAGGCCAACGAAACCATCTTTGAGTTGCCGGGGCTTTCTTTCATTTCACCTGTGAGACGTAAACTCAGCCTTGTTTTCCACTTGTATATCTCTGAAGAAAACACGCCACTCCCTGTGCTTTCAGTGGTGAATGCTTCCACTCAAGTTCCTGAATTATCCGTTACAAATCTTCTGTCGGCAATCAGACTATGCGTGATTTTGCCAATTCTTGGTAATTCGACAGTATCCACAAAGAAAGACACCGTGATGATGTCGCTTTGGCTTAATGAAGGCGTCGCTCTCTCTGCGGGCAAAAATGAGCCCATAATCTGTACGCTTAATCTAGACCAGGTGAAAAAGCAGTTAATGGCCGATGGCAAAATCCCTGCTCATGCTGAGGCCCAGCTTCTGCCTGCTGACTCAGATCCTAGTGCAATCAAACCTATCAATGAACTTATTATTGATTTCTTACAGCGTCAATTCAACTTATGTGGGGTGAAGCTAATCAATTTCCTTCCCTCGGCCAACCCTGGCAAAAATAGCCTCAACATGAACGATGACAACGTGATCTGTCTTTCGCAAAATGCAGACACTCACAACGATCTTGTCATTGCAGGTGCATACAAGGGTTCTAAAGAAGGTGCCATTTTATGCGTGTCGACCTCAGCCAACACTGCATTCTTGATTTTCGGATTCAAGAAACCAATATTGATAATGGACTTTGCGTCGCTCAAGACCGTATCTTATAGCAACATTACGCGATTTACCTTCAGCATGTTGGTCACGTCAATAAATGCAGAGGGTGCTGAAGAATCGCATGAATTCGGCATGATTGACCAAAAATCATTCCAGGCCATTGATGAGTTTGTCAAAAGAATGAACATTGAAGACAACTCTTTTGACGAAAAACATAGAGAAAAGAGAACGGAGAACAAAGCCGAAGGTAGCGGGGCTGAAGTGATTCAGCAAACCACTGAAGGAGTTGCAGTCAGTGACGATGAGGATGAAGACGGAACTTATACTGGTGCAGTTGAGGAAGATGAAAGCGGAAGTGAAGTTGAAGAGGAATACGATAGTAATGTTGAAAGTGGCAGTGATGCTAGCGATGATGAAAACGAAAGTAATAATGAAGGTTCAGAGGACAATGAAGATGGCGAGCATGAACAACAACTGAAGCACGAGTCGTAATTTCTTGAGAGAATAGGGAGGTTACAATTGTAGTTCAGACAAACGAAAAATCTATACGATAACTGATAGACCTCCAGGTTGCAGTTGAACCCTTTACTTACAGCTACATCGATAACCAATCACTTTTTTTTATATTATTGAAGTTAAATATGCCGATTCTAGATATACACGATGCTGTTGAGATTTTTATTTGTAAGCTTGACCCAACTTCTCAAACAAGTCAAAGAACTTGGTTGTTCTGGCTTGAGCAGTAAGTCTGTGTTCAGCGTCCAAGTCGAACTCGTGGAAAGCCTCAACCTGTGCTCTTTGCTCACGCAACTGGATTAATCTTCTTTTCAACAATTCTCTGTTTCTCTCAACGAAGTGATCACAAATCAAGTAACCAGTGGTGAAGGCTGATACAGAAAGTGCATAGCCTTGAACAGAGTTCCAGGATGCAACAGTGGGCTTACCGACTATTTGGATTTGCAATCTTCTAGCAGCAAGGCCAAGGAAGGTACTGAGGATAAATCCTGAGGCAGAGGGCATGATTTATGTGTGTTTTTGTGGGGGAGAACCTAGAGTTATAGTTAGCAGTGTGTATAATCATGTAAAACTTTTTGAGCAACGGTAATTGGGTGATCGTACACCCGTACACCTAGTGTAACAACTGGCAGTAATAAGCACGAAAACAAAACAAAAGAAATCGGATGATATAGAATTTTCAATTAATTGTAATTATGAAAAGGTTTTTGAGGTTTGGTTTTTATCTTTCTATTTTTATTCCCTTGTGGCAAGTCCTTATCTAAATGTTTGTAAAAAAGGAGTGCACACGTTGAGTGCTGGGTCGGTCAATGATACAAGTTGACAAGAAATTAGCTCCACAGAAGCTCTCTTTTTTAATTTTGTTTTTTTCGAAGAATTCATAATGTTCGAATATTTTATGTGTATTTATCGGTCGATTTTTTAGTGTTAAGAGCAAATCACATCACGTGTTTTTGCATTTCACTGTCAATATCGAATCTCAAATAATGGTTCTTTGACTTGGTGTCATAAATAATTATTCCGGTGGCATATATAATTGTTCCTTATTCATTCCATCAAGTACTTCATATTCTTTCTTTCATTAAAAAAAAGCCAAATCTTGTTATATACTGAATCTAGAGAAAAAACAAAGGCCAATCTTTTCGACATTTCACATCCGAGGTTTTCTCGATTCCGTTTTTTGATACGAATTTCATGTAGCTGAAAAGTCGGCAGCACAAGTTACCGTTTCTTCTCTACAACTGTAAAACAATGGCATATTTGCTTAACAATGTATTTTGTAATTTATAAAAAGCGAAGAAAATTAGTCAGAGCATGCACAGTTTGTGGGGTAAACCCCTCACATATGGGAAACATAATCGTGTGTTTCAGTTCAGCCTTTCAGCTTGGAGAACAAGTATAATTAAAAATTAAAGAACGACTCTTCTGTTTCATTTCCATACTTTCTTTGTTAAACTGTGGGGTCAACTCAAAGCCACATATTGTTTAAATGCGTCTCTTTCAGAATATCTCAAACTCCCATACATTGAACAAAAACTAGACAAGAAGACGAAAAGAGAGCTCCCATTTTTCGGAATTGAATCAATTGAGTACACCTGAAATGAGCAGCACAATATTTGTATTAAGGTCCCCCACTGCGATAATGCAATCACGGAACCTTATTAAATTCTCCGCAAACAATAGGGCTGACACTGGAGCGCGGAATTGAACGCGGAATTTTAAATCTTTTCCGGAAGGAATCAATCAAATAAGCGCAGGTACACCAGCTGGATTTCCTGATTCCACTGTCCAAGTTTTTATCAAGTCTCCGGATACAAATCAATGTCCAGCCCAATCAATTTCTTCAAGGGACACCCTACGCTAAGTCTCCTCCCTAACCAGGAGTTGGCTGATGCGTTCAGAAGAGTTCTTGTTGAGCAAAACTTCTCACATTTTGATAACGATCCGTCCAATAAATACCCACTTGAATACGGTACAGATCCAGGAAATTTTGAGAGTAGAGAAACAATTATCAAGTGGAGCAACAGGAAGTACGGGCGTGCAAGTGCAAACCCGGATTTCGTCAACTTAACGGCCGGATCGTCTTTCGGAGCAGCCAATATTTTGCTGGCATGTACTCGTCACGATATCACGAAGCATGTGTTTTTGGTCTCACCAACTTATTTCCTTATTAACTATGCGTTCATTGATGCCGGCTTCGAGGGGAAAATGTCTGCTGTGGTGGAGACTCCAGGCAGTGAATATGAAATTGATCTCGATGGGTTTGAAAAACAATTAAAACAACTTGATCAGGAACATGGGCTTGACCCAGTTTCGACCAAGGAAATCAATTTAGTACACGATCCAACACATAGAGGACTCAGGAAGTTCTACAGATATGTCATGTACTTGGTTCCTACTTTCTCTAATCCTGGTGGTATCACTTACTCAGTCAAGACCAGAAGCAAGCTTTTAGAGCTCGCCCGGAGACACGACGTTTTGTTGCTTTGTGACGATGTTTATGACTTCCTTGCGTACGACATTGGGGCACCTAAAGCTTTAAAGCTCAATCATATTGATGAAGATACTTTGCCGGAAGGTTGGCAGTTTGGTAACACTGTATCGAACGCGTCATTTTCGAAGTTGATCGCTCCCGGTTTACGTACGGGATGGCAAGAAACGGCCAGTCGTCATTTGGCACAGCAGTTGGCTACTACTGGTCCTAACAAATCTGGAGGAACGCCCTCCCAGTTGAATATTTGCGTGGTTCAAGATTTGATACAAACAGGAATTGTGGATAAGTGCATTCTGAAATTATGCTCTGTTTTCAAGGCGAGGGCTGCCACTCTCGTGTCCGCATTACATAAGCATCTCCCTTCAAAGTATCTTCGGGTGGATGGAGGACAGGGAGGGTACTTTATATGGTGCAGCGTGAGAGCAGAAACAGTGGACGTTTCAAAAACATTGAAAATGCTTAGCCAAGAACACCAAGTGATCGTCGCTGAAGGTTTCCATTTCGAGGTTGAGGGCGAAAGCAAAGGCTGGGGTACAAACAGTGCCCGGCTCTGCGTCGCTTATCTTACGGAAGATGAAATAGAGGAAGGTATACGTAAATGGGGTGAAGTCTTTAAAAGAGAATACCCCGACTTGTACTAGTTTGAAACAATGAAAGGAAATAGAAGATGATTTCGTGATATAATTTAAGGCCTTGAATGTTAGTAAATAATTCGAAGCTAGTGAATAGAGCAGTATGTCAGCGTAGATCTTGGTGTAAACTTTTTGAATTCTCATGAATTGTCGATAAAGGCGAAGTTTTTTCATCTTTTAACTGCGATTTGAATAAAATATGAAACATACATTTTTATCAATGGCTGTTTAGTGAATGGAAGTTCAAACGATGGAAGTTTTTTCTCGCCTTTTAAATATGCGAACTGGGGTTACCCGGTTTCAGCCAAGTGTAGCCGCACCACCGTCTTCCTAGGCTCCACTGAGGGCTTCAAAAGATTCAATAACATGAATTAAGCCAAATTTCATAGAAGCTAGAGTAAATTAAACAAATTGAGATTATCTATCAACTCTTTCCTAGTATTAAATATATTTTTATTTTTTGATATGAATTTATTCACCGTAAATTATTAGATTTTAGCACACAATGGCCAATGCAGCTTTATATCTTATGACCTTGTCATTGGTGTTTCGGCCCCTGAATTAAGTTATTTTTTTGACCCTCCCTCGAGCTGCTCTAAGTTTCTCACCAGAAACATCCACTTGATTGGAGAAAGAGTCAAGAATTTCCAGCTGCTCTTCCACTTCTCTGTTTATCGTCTCTCCGATTTGCCTTTGTCGAGCAATGATTTTACGAAGAGCCTCCAATTCTTTGTCCTGATTGATATGTATTTGCTGTTGATGTTGAAGAAGCTCTTTATTTGATAAACCAGCTGTTTCCAGCGTTTCTGTGGGGGTATTCGACGCCTGGGAGAATACTCTTTTCGACATCTTCACATTTCTGTCAGGAGATGATTGTGTAGGCGTTTCCGTAATAGTACTTTCCATATCAGACTGTAAAGCCGAAAGCATTGATGAGCGTTGTTGAAGTTCTTGTGTGGAAATTTCGCCCTTTTGCGCTAAGTGTTTTAGGGCCTCTGTAAGCTTTTCCATGTTTGGACGAATAAACTTGGACGCCTTTTCCCTATTAGCCAATTTTGCCGCAAGAAGATCACTTTTGTTCAAACTTTCGACTATGGCACGCACATTTCGCAAATATGAAAGCCATTGCATACGGTTAATTTTCTCCGGTTCCTCCAAAATGAGAAACTTATTGTCGGAATTTGCAGCATCATCTTTAAAGAGCTCAGGCGTGAACTTGAATTTAGAAGGTAGCTGTAAAAAATCATGCACGAGCACCGAATTTTGAAGGTCACGGTCTTTGACTAAAAGGTTCAAAAAATGTGCAAGTTTTGGCTGTCTTTCAAGTGCCACTTTGTGCTTATTGGCGAAAACCCCACTTTTAGAGGGAAGGCCATAAGGAAAGTCCGTTTTGGAAATACCCAAGTCGCCACAAAGAGCATCGTATAAAGATACAAAATCGGAATATCTCTTTGAACTTTGGATGGATCGTAGTGGTAAGCGTACATTTATATCGTAGAATATCACGCCATTTTCCTCCGTGAAGCTGGGAATTGTGATCACAGACATGATAACTTTTTTTTTCTTATACGTGTCTCTTCCTCCCAATTTTAATTCTGCTTTGGTTATGCTTTTGAGCGAGATAGTCTGTAAAAGATAAAGTATTTGACATGACATGTCTCAGGTCGCGATAACCTCTCTCAGTAGAGGCCTGGTCCACACACGCGAGCCACTGGTTCATTTCCCGATAAGGCCAGAGACCAAAGTAATAAGCCGCGTTCGAGACTTCTACGCAATAGTTATGTTGAGAATTATCCCAAGAGATTAAACGGAGATGAATCTATATCTGAAACCATATATTATTGAAAAGAAAATTAACACTCCGAAGATTCTTTTTTACAAAAAAAAAAAAAAAAAAAAACTAAAAAAAAAAATTGGGGGCGTCTGGGGAGCTCTTCTCTCATCGCAGTGCTCATAACCACACGCTTTTGACTTAGATTGCTCTCTTGCCTGTAGTTTCTGCCATGCAGATGGTCACCACTGGAAGCCAGAGAAGCAAGAATTAAACCAAAATAACCCAATTTCCTGAACTTCTGAAGCTTATTTTCTTCTTAAGACCCACGCAAAGGATTTAATTGTATCAACAATGCTGGAGTCCGAAGGGCTTGAACCCACTGTATCTACCGGAAATGTTGCTCTGGAAGCCGAAAACACGCAACTACCAAAACACAAAAACGGGTATTTTCTGAAAGCGAGCCATTGCTTGAAAATAGTGACCATTTCTTAGATCCAGATGACCCCAGAGTTTCGCCGCTTAATTTGAAGCGTATCAAATTACTTCGCACAATACTTTTGGCCGTTTTCTTTTTCAACCTTGCGCTTTTGCTCTTGGTCTTAGTTTCTGACTTCATTTCGATCCCCGGAATCAATCCCAGAGGAAAATCATTTTTAGAGCTTGACCTTGTACTTTTCTGTATTTTAACGGGATTGATCACGCTCTGGTGTTTTGCGGTGCCTGCTTATTACGAGCGTATCTTGGGATATATAAGTTGTGCTTTGGTTGCCTTTGACGTTATTGTTTCTGTTTCCGTACCTTATATACGCGATAGTTTCGGATTATTTGGCAATTTGCTTATACTCTGGGTTCTTGCCAATCTCCTCCTCAATTGCTTTGCTGATTTCTGGGTTGAACAAGGCAAGGCACAACAAGAGATCCGGTACACGGGACGTATCGAAAAACGCAAGTCATTGTTTGAGATTTTCGTCACTGGAATCAAGATATTCTTGAAATTTTTGCTTCTTTTGGTCATCTGGAATATCAGCTTATCGTTATGGCTTCTGGCATTTGACTCCCACGAGAAGCCATGGGGAAAAATGATTTCTGTGAACGAGGACCAATTCAAGGTTCATTTAGCTTGTTATGGTGATGTGAATCCAGGTTTGGATGATACCGCGGTTTCCAAGCCCTCTGATCCTTCTGCACCAAAGCAACCTATTGTATTGGTCGAAGGAGGTCAGCATACATCCGCCGAGCAATTCCAGGAATGGATCCAGGAACTCTACCACATGAACAAGATTGAGAGGTATTGTATTTGGGATAGACCAGGCTACGGGTTTTCTGATAGTGCTCCTTCACCCACTTCAATTGGCATTACGGTAGAATATCTCATGGAAGCTTTGAAGAAGGAGGGTATCGAGGGTCCATATAGCGCGGTTGGCTTCGATATCGGTGGTCTCTACTCTAAAGTGTTTGCCCTGAGAAACTCCGGGCAGATGCACTCGTTACTTTTGGTGGATAGTTGGCACGAGGACTTACTCAAGCATTGGCCATTCAGCGGACCCAACAAGAAAAACGAAAAAAGAAAAACTTTTAGAGATATTTTGGACTTGATGGACTCATGGCAAGGATTCAAGATCTGGCTCAGAGGTGTAGTGTCGCCTTTGGGACTAGTGAGAAACATACACTGGTTCTTCCATCCTCGGAGCTACCTGTCGAAAAGTCGTATTTTTGGTGAAGACATGATTCGCAGTCCTAAATATTTGCGAGCCAGATTACAGGAGCAAATTACCGCCTCGATTTTATCGTACAATGAAGTTCATACCGCTGATGTATACAATATCCCATTATCGGTGATTCTGTCGGAATTTATGATCAAAAAATCGCTCAACTGGGGGAAGTGGCAGCGAGAGCTAACAAAGATTAGTGGTAAGTCTCTTGAGTGGGTTGTTGCTGAAAACTCTGGCCATTTTATCTGGGAAAGTCCGAAGGGTAGAGACAATTTGCAACAATTATTACTCCGCTTAGTTAGTGAGAAAACCAACTATTAGGGCGCGGACAAAAATTATAAAGATACATTTCTATACGTGATAGCTTTCAATTTCTTTTTTCAGTTATTAAGATCTGTGAACCAAGATGATTGCTTATAACTACAGCTACATGCTTATTAAAAAGTACCCAGTAGTTGTTAGAAAAGGAGACAGATGTCTTATTCGTGATATACCTGTGAAGAAAGGATAGCAGTAAAAAATTATTTTTAAAAAAAAAAATAGATAGATGAGCGCATGTGAATTCATCTTGGATAATACTGTCTCACTCATTTGTAAATTGCGGGGCATCAAGAGTTAATCCAGACTTGGGGCAAAACTTAGATTCCAGGAACTTTGAATTGGTGCCATGAAAAAGCTGCCAAAAAATTTCGGGAAAAGTAAACTTTTGGAACAAGTTTTAGTATTCACTCTGAGAAAAAGAGAAAAATCGTATCGGTATGTAGCCTTAAACAGAATTCAGGTACGCCCTCTTTTTCTTTTTTTTTTTCAGAACCCATGTTCATCAAAAGAGTGTGGCGCTTGTTCCTGGAAACTCCACCTTATCCGTAAACCGGGATACAGTCGCGACTGGCACGCCCCTATGACTAGTGTGTGCGAAATTTGGTTTCCCATGTATCTTTAAACATTTTCCCCGCAAACAACCGCTTGACACATTATTTTTCGCTGACTCTCACATATATTTAGGATAATTTTTATCTCTTCTCCTACGTCGTCTAAATCGAAGTGTTAGTACAATATCTCGTGCCTCAAAGGATTTAAAAATATTGTTTGGTGTTTGCATCAGAACTATTTTCGTTCACCACTTTGTTTCATTTTTCCCCCAAAGCCTGTACACCTGGCGCTTCACGCAAACAGGCCACACATATATATCCCCGTGAAGGATTGTGTATTTTTTTTTTTTTATTTTGCAATATTTTTTAACGAGATAACGCTTTTCTTAAAACCAAACATCATTCTGGAAAGTGATTTTTTTGTTTTTTCTATCGCATTTTTCTTCTTCTATATCATTTCTTCGGGTGTCCTTCTCGTTGTGGAACTGTGAACTCGTCGACGCCCCTTGTCAACCGCTGTCCATTTTATAATCTCTTTTTTTTTGATAAAAATCTTCGCATAGAAGAACCACAAATTTCCGTCTGAGACTGTCCCCGTTTAAATGTCTGAAGATCAACGTGTGGCCCAGCCGTTCCAAGGCGAGTCTTCGGCAGCAAAAACTTCGGTTGTTTCTCCTACAAGCTCGACCAATGTTTCGTTTACAAGCTCGCCACAAGGAATAACCTCAAATATTGATAGCGGAGTAGAATCAGACCCGTTAAGCGACTTTCGCGATCAGGAAACCACAGCGCCTCCACTTGTGCATGCTACACCACAAAGCGCTCAAAATAATCCCGCCTCGAGGCTGTCTCAAGCATCTACCAGTTTTTCCCGCCAAAATAACAATGAACTGCCATCAGCAGCGGCAGCACAAACAAGACCTGCGCCCGCGCAGCCTGTTACTCGTCGGCCTTCTTTTGGATTAGGATTTTTAAGCTCGTTGTCCAACACGATTCGGGGTTCTAGCCACTCACATGCGCCGAGCCCACCAGCGGAGCCCCAGGCGCATCAATTCATGTCTAATAGCCCCACGCTTGCCAACCTTGGCAACTATACCGGTACAGGAAGTGAAATAAACGTTGAAAATACGCTTGTCGGAAACACAGTCTCGAGGTCAAGAAACGTCGGTGCTTCAAACCTGTCGATTGAGCCAGCTCTTGTTTCGCGGGAAGCAACAACAGTCGAGGCATCTGACATCACATGCATTGCGGAGAATGAGCAATCAACTTCCGCAGCTGAGAAGGATACAGAGGACACTGGCAAGGATAAAGATGGGTTGTTCTCGGTGCGCTTGACTCCCATTATTGACCATTCGTCCTCTAATACTGGCTTATATTTTTCGCCTATAATCCGTCGCATTGAACCTAAACAGCCCATTTCAATTGGGCGGTACACTGAGAAGCATAAGAGTGCTGCACATGCGCCTCAGGGCTCGTCTTCAAGGGTTGTTTTCAAATCAAAGGTCGTGTCTAGGACACATGCATTGTTCCAATGTAATGAGGAAGGACTGTGGTTTATCAAAGACTGCAAGTCGTCTTCAGGCACTTTCCTCAACAATATAAGATTATCTCAGGCTTCTCAGGAGCTGACATTGTGGCCGCTTATGGACGGAGATGTCGTGCAATTGGGGTTGGATTACAGAGGAGGGACAGAAGAAGTATATCGGTGTGTGAAGATGAGATGTGAATTTAATCGCAGCTGGCAGAGAAAGGTGAACAGATTCAACTTAGACATTCACAAGAAAATGAAGAACCTCGGGATTGAGGCTACGAAAGAAAATGGCGAGGAGTTTTCTGAATGTGCAATATGTTTATTGAAACTAGAACCTTGCCAAGCCCTATTCATAAGTCCATGTTCTCACTCCTGGCATTATAAGTGCATTCGTCCCATAATCATCAAGCGATACCCCCAATTCTACTGTCCAAACTGTCGGTCAATCTGTGATCTTGAAACTGATATTGAAGATGAAGAAGATGGTGCGTGAATTCCGCAAACAAAGTTGTCAGTGAGTAATTACGTTGGCTCCGATAAATATGCGATAAATATTTTTCATTAGTACCCGTATTCTTCTCATATGCCTAGGTATTGGAAATCAAGTAGATTGAATTTTTTTATGTATCTTATATTATCAAATATCTCATAAATCAAGAACTGAAACAACTTCATAAGTCTGGTCTAATTATTTAGGAGATTAAACACGTTCAACATGATCAATCTCAGCTTTTTTATCTTCAACAACATCACGAATACCTTCCTGGCCCATCTTCTCCATCATATGACCAACATCAAAAACATTGACTTCTGTAGTTTTGAATTTTCTTGCAGAAACACCTTGGTTAAATAACAAGTCCAATTCAGCAAACGTTCTACCTTTTGTTTCTGGTAATTCAAACCACGCCCAAATACTGGATAAAATGGCAAGACCGCCCCAGAAGAATCCCGTCTTAGCACCCCAGTTCCAAGCGGTAGGGTTCAACATGTAGGGCATGATAATAGAAATAACAATACCGGAAAGATTGTAAAGATTTCTCGACAAAATGACGGTTTTTGTTCTCAACTGGGTCGATGGAAGCTCTGTAACCAAACAATAACAGATAGGCCCGACCGAAGTGTCGTACACAAAAGTGAAGAGCAAAAGCAATGAGCCAACTCCCCAAGAAGCACCGGCTGAATGTACTGTTCCAAGACAGCCAGTTACAATCAAAAGCACCGATTGAATACAAAGACCACCGAAAAAAATATCGAAACGTCCAAATCTCTGGGAAAGAAACCAGGACAAAATGGTTCCTACAAGACCCAACACATACTGAATGATTGAAAAGGTGAAGGAGTTGGATGTCGATAAACCTGCATTCACATAGAAGTAGGTAGAATAGCCCATAAATGCAGAACCGGTAATATTTTGCACCAACCATGTAAAACATGTGATACGAGTTCTTCTTAAGTTAGTTGGTTTGAATGCATCCCAGTATGAAATTCCCTCTTGGATAGCTGCTTCCTCCTTTATGGTCATTTGCATCTTGTCAACCATAGCATTTGCCAAGACTTCCTTGTTTGGAGTTTTTTCATTCTCACTTAATAATCTCATAAGAGATTGCTTTGCCTCGTTCTGTTTTCCGACTTTCATCAACCACCAAGGAGATTCGGGGGCGAAAAAAATACCAATCGCGATTGGAATAGGCCACATCCATTGCAAAGCAAAAGGCACTCTGTATGAATTCTTCATGCTCGAGCTAAGCATTCCTTTCAAGATACAAGACGAGATCAACTGACCGATGACCCAACACGCATTCACATAAGTAGTCAAATACAATCTCAAAACAGTGGGGCATACCTCAGAAGCATATGAGACTGTCAATGTCTGGAAAGCACCCCAAGGTAATCCCAACAAAATCTCACCAACAAGTAACACTTGCACGTTTGGTGCAAAAAAGACAATAAAAATAAAGCCAACCACCATCATCAAAGAGCCAATCAATGTTTTCCGGTAACCAATCCGATCAGAGATGATTCCGGCAGCAAACAATCCAATAATCTCACCAATATTGACCGCCATAGATAATGCGGTTTGCCATTTTGCCGGCATTTCATAAATGTCCTTTTCAGGATAATATTGGCCAAACTTTTTCACAAAGTCAGGGAAACTATAGAAAGAATTAAGAAGGTTGATGTCATATCCTTCCATGATGATAGCGGTGGATAACACTACCGACCATAATGCTGCTTTAGGAAATGTTTTTAAACCCTCTTTCAAGGACATATTCTTGTCCTGTTTGTCATTTTCCTTTGCATTCTGAGAAATGTCCAAGAACTTTGCAATGTAATCTTGAGTTTCTGCATCTAAAGAGTCGTTGGAGTTTGTTTCCACTTTTGTTGTTTCAAACAAAGTGGCCTGCTTGGGCGATTTGGGGTCTGACATCACAATATCAGAAAGATGAATATCAGATAAATGAAAAAGTTGGAAAATGAAGAATGAAAAATTAAGAGGATTGATATGAAGGAGGATTACAGGCACATTATATATATACGCATGGAATTAAAGCTAAGTTAGAATGGAAAAACCTAGACCGGTGCTTCCCGGTGGCCTTGTGCGTTGAAGCTGCATTGGGGTTTATTGTCCGTTCGAACGGAGAAGCTTGAGCTTCATTGACCCCACGAACAATACACCTCGTATGCAGTTGGTGCATCACAATAACGCGCCCAAAATTTCTCGATGGAAGAAAGTCTATTGTTAAAACATTCTCGGCTCAGAACAATAAACTTATTCACGGAGTGATCAACTCGTCTCATGCAACCTGACCTTTTTCAACATGGCAGAATTTCATCAACCCCTGTGACTTTACGTTGTTGCGTTTTGGCGACGTTCGCTGCATTTTTGGCCCGAGGTATTAATTTCGCGACTCCAAGATTTGTCCACGGAAGTTTAAAAGTCATATCTCCACTTTGCAGATGCAAGGCGTGCACAGTTGGGAATTTACGACTGCTTTTGGTGGTATGGGGTTCTCAAAACTTTCCGCCCCACAATTCGCAATAATTCTACCGCAGTTAATTTTTCCTGCGAGATGTTTTTTTTTTTTTTTTTTTGCTATTTTGCGGGGTACATCTGCTTACCTTAATCAAGACGCGTAAAGTATGACGATAAAATTTTCGAGCCTCGATTAACTGACAAGCCCCACATCAATCGAAACCCAGCAATAAGTTAAACTGCACTAGTAGGCTTCTAAAACTCCTCCTCTTTCATACAACTTTCTTGGGGCTTACACATTGTATGCTAAGAAATTGACCGGTAGAGCCAGGTGCTTTGTCTACTTTTTGTTGTTATTCCTATACTACCCGCCGTGGGAACCCTTTTATTTCCATCGTTCAGCTTCCGTAGAATTTACTCGATAGGAAAGTTTTCTCTATACCATTCCAATAATTTTCAGCGATCCATTTTTAAGTTCTGAATTAATATTTTTTGGGGGGCAATTCTGAGCCCACCTCGTGTATCAGTAAACATTTTGGTCATGTTTGATTCCCGTAAATCTCAAGCCCGCCTTAAAGCTCGATTTTTGCGAAATTGCGAGCAACCGCCGTGCATCGCTTTTCAAGGTCAAATGAGCAAACATATGCGAATATAATGAATTTGTAGAGAAACAAAAGTGATATTGAAAGCATTTGTATTTTTTTTTTTTTTGAAAACATCTTTATCACAGTTTTGAAATATTTTGCCGAGATCTCATGTTCGTTTCTTATTCTTTGTGCATTAACGGATCGCATATTAGCAAATTAAGCGAAGAGCCCAGTTTAGTGGTCTACACTATATGCAGTGATATTTTGCAAAAACAAAAAAGAAAGAAAGTGAATCAAGAACCTCAGCATTTCCCGCGTCAAGGCCCCGCTTTTCACGATTTCCATGAATTCAAAGACTGAAGAGATTTGTGCGCAGAAGTAAAAGCAACCAAACCCTTTTTCCTCGGTCCGCGTCGAGGCGCTTACTTCTAACTAAATTGCCAAGAAGAAAATAGTCGTCGCCGAATAGCCTGCTAAAATCTGGTGTTCTCGACCTCTTCCTAAAAATCTGTAAAAACTTCACAAAACATCGACGAGAATAAAAATAACTTCAAAAATAAAGATCCACTCATAGTATATAAGAGCTTCTAAATTAAGAGCCTCCATAAATCAAGAAGCATTGAATTGCCTGAAAATTGCATTACGTTCGTTTAATACAGACTATATAAATCGTGCCCATTCATTTAAAAATGCCCAGAAGGAACCGGGCTCAATTGACCTCCAGGTAAACAATTACCTATTGGAAATATTTCAGGATATAAGAAGCAAGGATGCTTCATCAATGGTCTCACTATCAAGAAAATGGTCAAGTTAATCGCCCCGTGGCGCTTTGACAGTTCCAGCCCAGGCAATTATGATCATTTTGAGTTATACTCAGTGTTGATTCGAGGGAGATTCATCGATCTGATGATATGCCACGTTCAAAAAGCTAGGAACAGAATTTAACATCCCTATTCCTTGATCAGAACTGGACCGAGAGTATGGCGAGAGTTCGACTGGGGTAAACTCATCTTTCACAGATTCTTCCGGTGGTTGGCCAACATCTTCTTCCAAAAGCTCTTCAATAGTTCCGTGCTGGTATCCGTGTTGCAGTATGTACCCCGAATCGTGACTTTCAATGAGCCGGGGCACCACTTTGAGTTTGTGCCTTGCAATTAGATTCGCTATTCCTTGATACACCTTCATGGGTAACGTGACATCGTTTTTGAACTTATTGACAAGACCAAAAAGTGACTCCAACACCGATAATCCGACTCTTTGATTCAGGCTCTGTTGCACGGTGAAAGACAAAGAATTGGCCATTTCCAACAATTTAACACAAATCCCCGGCCCATTAGTCTCAAAGGCCATGTTGGGCAAGTAAGAAGACTCCATAAGGAATTCCTGTGCATTTACTAGGGGAAAGTCGAATCCAAAGCAATCATGCGTGTGTTCCAGGAGGCGGAGCATGCCATTATTCCACGTAATATGACAAGCAATGGCGCGGATCCAAGCCTTTGAAAGAAGGATATTGAGTTTTTGTGGGTTAGTAACATTTTTTGGAAGTTGACGCAGAGTACCAAGGCTCTCCTGAACAGCAAGGATCCATTGCCGCTTTTCATCGATGGGTTTTTCCTCGGTCATGTTTTCGTGTCTGTTTTGGTTCATTTCGAAGAAGAACTCCTTGCTAGGCACTGAAAAAATATGGATAAGCTCTGAAAATCCCGTGAGTAATTGCGGATATTCCTCATCGGACAACTCCGGGAACGGAACACAAGGGTCGAGTATTACAGGCAATCCACCTTCAAAACACACGTAACGCTCGGTCACAAGAAGTGTGTAGTAAATTTTGCGCCACCGATGTACATCAGCGCGGCTTTTCCCGCAGTACTGGCTCTTCTGGTGAAAGCCAAGGATCTGGGCCATCGAGATAGCCTCACGCAAGTACATCTGGGCTTGTTTAGTCTTGCCCTTTTGATTAGTGTAGTGAGCGTAGAGAAAGAACGAAGATAATAGTGTCTCAACCTCGATTTTGTTGGTATAGTCAAAAAGATTACGCACGCGCTGGGCCTCTGTAGCGTACTCGACATTTGAAGTGGCGCTTTGATCCAAAGCCACGTTTTCTGGTGATACAAATGAGAGCTGCGTAGTTGTTGCTGCGCAAACGGCACAGCAGAGCGCATATGGCATGGCATTTTTTTCGTTGAGCGGAATAAAGTCACCTCCCAGTCGTGTCTGTGCCCCTCCCAGAATCTCCAGAATCAAATCGCCAAGTGAAAGAATGGGCCAACACCCATAAAACCATGTTTGAAATACCTGAACACACAGTACCAAGCATTGGAGTGGTACGCGGGCCGTATATGGCGAAGTGCTGGTTTTGAAAGCTGACAAGAGATCCTCGTGCTCATCCAGGGGAGTTATATCAGCACCGTGCTCCGGATCCACACGCACATTTACAGTTTCATTAGCTGGAGGCGTTTCCTGCAGTACTAAAGGTTCGGGCGCAAGTGCATGTTGTGGGTAGGTCGAGTACTGTGGCTGTGCTATGTGTTGCTGGATATACTGCAGTGAGTGCCTAGGATGCGGCTGCATAGTGGCGTACTGGGGGAACATTGGTTGCTGGTGCAGATGTAGAATGTTGAACCCCGGCAAATGTTGCTGTTGCTGCTGTTGTGGCGATAATGATGACATATAATGTGTCTGAAGATCTAGCATTTGGCGAGGCAGCTCCAAAAGCATATTCGAGAAGCTGCTGCTGCGTGCTGCTGCAGAATAGACCGTCATATTCTGAGGGGGCACTTGTGGAATCTCAAAGGCGTTTCCCATGGCCTGAAAGGGGTGCTCCTTTTTTATCCCACTTTCCTGAAACGCAACACTACCACTGACACTATTTGTATGAGCATGTCCCGCATGCCCATTACTCATGTCTGCAAGAAACGACGTCTCATTAAACTCTACCAGCTGGTCAGGTAGTGACCGCGAGCGGCGCCCATTTTTCGGACCGGACTTTTTGCGTATCCTGTCCCTAGTACATTTTTCCCCCAGATTGAGGCATCCCGTGCACGCTGTAGCATCTTCTTCCGTTAGACACCGGATGCGTCGGGTAGCGCATCGGTCGCAAGGCCGGCCATACTTGCCTCTCTTTTTAGATTCTCGTTGCGAGCTTGGAAGCATGTGGGTTTGACGAGAATGTAATGAATAAATATGTTTGAAAAAAAAAACACTAAAGAGTAATAAAAAATAACCGTACTCCGCTGTTTTATTTACAAGCAGGTCCCGGCAGAGGTGGGGCAAGCAATAAGCTTTAATGTGAACTGGATGGCTTTCTTGAAAATTGTCCACGCGTACAGGAACGTTGTTTCATGGTAGATCGGAGGCACGCCAATCCGGGGAAAGCAGGGCTACCGTCAGTTCAGCTGCTGCTGCACAAGCAAATTCGCGGATCATCCAACCTTTCTAATTCTGGCTATGTTTCTGTGTGCAGGATGTTTGCCTTTGTTCATAGCGTCGCGATGCAGAAATTTGCCTTGGCTCTTATTCCCCAACAAGAGCCTTTGCTTTCGATTCACGCATTTCAGTCACTGTTTCAGAACAAAAGGTTTTTATCTTGGTGTTTTCTATACTATTTTTTTCAACATTGAATATTCTTTTTGCGTGAGATGCATCAAACCCCTCGCCGCTCAAACAGCCGACGCAATATAAACTTCTGGCGCGGGCTTGGCGCTCCTCCCCAGGGCGTTTTCCTCGTAAGTGTTTGCGCACCCGCAACTCCATCGGTTCTTGCTTTTGAGATAAGAACTTTGCACACGCATTCTCCACTTTCTCCTCTAAGTTCTTGTGTGAACCTCTTGAAACTTGTTTCGTTTGTCTTCTTTTTTTTCTCGGTATCTTTCTCCATAACATGAAGTTTTCACTATCGACCCCGCCACAACCTTGCTTCGGTAATCTCCCGCACCTGTTTTGGACGCGCACGACCTCTCTGTTTACGAGGATATGACTCTTAAACTAGTGAGTCAGCACAGGCTGGCCGAATGCGGAAATTGCGGCCACGGCATTTGCGGCTTCCACCTCACAGTTCGTGAAGAATAATAAAAGCCCCGTGCTATCCTCGTATAATTTAATGATTTAGAAGTATATAATATTTCAGAATATGGCCTCGATTAGGCCTATTGTTGCAGAGGACAAGGACCAATGGGTCCAGCTTTGGTCGGGCGAAGACTCATACTTGCAGTTCTACCATTCATTAGACAAAGTAACCCCTGAAATTACTAATACCACTTTTGCGAGGTTTTTGGATCCAAAGGAGCCTGTTTATGCAGCCGTTGCCACTGATGAAAGTGGTCTGCTAATCGGTTTTGCCACTTACTTGACCCATAGAAATACTTGGACCATTGAGGATGCTTTGTATTTGAATGATTTATTCGTGTCCAGTAAGAGCAGATTAGGTGGTATTGGCCGCAAATTGATTGAGTTCGTTTATCTGGAAGCAGATAATCTTGGTGTCAAAAAGGTCTACTGGAACACTCAGTTTGAAAATCACAGGGCACAAATGTTGTACACAAAGATTGGGAAAAAGAGTGGGTTTTTGCAATACGTAAGACCATAGATACTCTTTTCACCCAATGCTTTGATTTTTCCTAAGTCAACGGGCTTCGGTTTTTCAAATTAATTGAATTACTTAACACTTGATAAGCCAAACAGCAAGTAAGATCTGTTCATTAATATTAATGAACAAAATTAAACCATGGGTATTGATTTATTTCGATGGATGTGTAAATATTCTTTCTCGAGATTTATGAATATGAACAAATAAATCATAGGTCCTAAGCTCAAAAAAAACTATTAGCTCATGAAAATTGGTTGATGAATAATGTCAGATTATCCTATTAACCACAATTTTTTGTTTTACTTCTTCTTAATGAACGTCTTTTTTTTTTTTTTTTGCAATTTTAAATTTTAACCTTGATGTTCTCAATTTAAGCGCATAAGCATCAAAGCCGATCTAAAAGCTTTGGAAGACCCCGCAATTTTCAAAATAATAAAGTAAGAAGAAATTATAAAAAAACACGATTGAAATGGAACGGGCATGAAACCAAACAATTTGTTGAACAAAAGTGCTTCCTCATTGAAAAGAAATCTTCTGGGATCTACTTTTTTCACTCCCCACAATTTCCCTTTGTTCGCAAACACGCCAAGACATTTGAGTTAATCCGTGAAGAAAATGAGTCGGAAAAATGGGTTGACCATGAAAGTCATTTTCACAAGCTGAGTTTTCTGCCTTGATCTTCTTTTATCCCCTGTTAATTTCAAAAAATTATTGTTTATTATTATCGTCATTGTATGTTGGGATAAATAACCTTGCTCACCCGTATCACGTGACACAACCGTTATCACAAAGCAGGAACAAGTCCGAAAGGCGTTTTTTTTCTTGTTCGGCGATGACAAGAGAGATAGTACCCAACGATAATTCGAGGACCATTCGGGTATTTGTGGTAAGACATGGCCGCACCGACTGGAATGCTAAGAAGATACTTCAGGGCCATATCGATATAGATATCAACGAGGAGGGGAAGCAACAGGCTGAAAAGGTGGCATCCCATTTCCAGAACATTAAAATTGGCGAACTTGTATCCTCAGATTTGTGCAGATGTGTGAATACTGCTAGTCCTATTTTAAAATACCAGCCTGATGCTAAATACTCAGAAACAAGCAAGTTGCGTGAACGTGATATGGGGAAAGTGCAAGGAATGCCTTTAAAAGAAGTCCTTCAAACTTACGGAGAAAGTTTCCGCAACCTTGGAGAGCAAGAGCCCGCTTTAATAGAAAGGGTTTCGGAGGTGTACGATTCAGCATTAAAGAGAGCAGATATCAATAACCATAAAAACATCTTGCTCTGTACTCATGGTGGTGTCATTACAACATTTACAAACCATCTTCATAGAGACAGAAAATATGCCTTGGGCCCAGGACTTACAGCAGATGATCTCCGAGTTCCTTTCAATACCTCAGTCACAGTTATAGATGTAGATAAGACCACGGGAAATGGTACAATTGTCAATTGTGGCGTTACAGAGCATTTAGGTGGAGATTTTCGTGTTAGAAACCAATTGTTGCGCTAAGTGTCTTATTAGATAGTAATATAAATATAAAATTATAAATCAAGTAAATGTTATTATTCAAAATTATTATGCAAGTCTTTCGGGGTCTAATGTGTTGCTTCTCGAAAAAGAAGCGTATTTCTGGAAGTTATCCTTCCTTTCCAATTCATACTCTGGGTTCTTAATTTTAGAACTCCACTTGCGCTTGTAGATTCTTTTGCCCCATTTCCATGCTTCACATCCCAAAAGGAAAAGTAAACTAAATGCAAATGCGAAACCCCACTCTTGGCCGATTGGGGCATGTAAAAATACTTTGTGGTTAATCACAGGGATATACACCACCGGGAACACGGATATAAATCCGCCTAGCACAGACCAGAACAAGAATTGATTAGCCCAAAGGTCAATGGCAGTTTGTTTCCACCACGAGTTGTCGGTTTCTTGTCTCATAAGAAACAAAGAGTTGTTGGGGTGAACACATTCCCAAGCCAAAATGAGTGCACACCATGTCATGATTGCGAAGGAGGTCGATCTACCCCTGAAAACCAAGTCACACACATCGGAGTCTGCACTAACTTCGTTACATCCAACACCCAAGTCACCGTTACCAACTCCAAATACAACCAACACAAAACCAAGCATACAGCATGCAGCCATCCAGAAACCGTAGCCGACCATGTCACAGAGAAGTTCCTTGGTGAAAATCTTACGGTTAGGAGGTTGGTTTAACACGCCATCAATAGCTTGTTCTTGTCCCAAACCCATTGCAGGGAAACAAGATGTGACAACCAAAATCCACAACACCTCAACTGGAGATAATGGGAACACGGAGAAACCAGACTCATCTTTAAACGCCAACCCAACCATCAAATAAATTGCCTGAGCCACATTTTCGGCCAAAAGCTGTAAGATGAATTTTTGAATGTTGGCAGCCATCCGACGACCTTCTTCAATTGCGTGCAAGATAGAAGAGAAGTTGTCATCTGTCAAAACAATATCTGAAGCATCTTTAGCTACATCTGAACCATTAAGACCCATAGCAATACCCACATCTGCCTTTTTCAAAGAAGGCGAATCATTAACTCCGTCTCCAGTCATGGCACAGAATTTGCCACGGCGGTGTAAAGCGTCAATCATGCGTACTTTTGTTTGCGGCGCACAACGTGCAATAACTAACGGTAAAACAGGCAAAGCGTCAATTTCTTCATCGGATAATGCATCGAAATCTGTGGCAGTCATGCACATTGCCTTCACTACTTCGTCGCTATAGTGGTACAAGTTATGTGGAATGATGCCAACCTCTTGAGCGATCGCCTTGGCAGTACTAGGATGATCGCCAGTAACCATGTGAACATTGATACCAGCCTTGTGACACAACTTGACAGAACGAGCAGTTTCAAGTCTGGGAGGGTCATAAATACCAACTAGACCATGGAAAGTCAAGTTGGACTCGATAGCTTCCCTGTCTTTCAAATTGTCCTTCTGCTCATCAAAATCTCTAGAGGCAAATGCCAACACACGCAATCCTTGAGAGGATAAAGCATCCATATTGGCTTCAATTTCACTTATATTCTCTTCAGTCATTTCAACAAGTTCAGCAGTGTCAGTGGAATCTTCTGGGTTGCCAGTCCAATGAGTGCATCTCCTCAAAATTCTCTCCACGGCTCCCTTAGTAAAAATCTTAGTTTGTTTTCCCATTTTGTAAATAGAAGACATTCTCTTGATAGAAGAGTCAAAGGGGTATTCCTCAATGTGCTCAAAGTCCTTAGCAATTTCTTCTCTTGGGTATCCTACCCTGCAGCAGAACACCTGAATTGCAATTTCCGTTGCATCTCCATGAGCCTTCCAAACAGACTCACCAGACTCCTCATCCTTCGACTGAGTGACAGTAGCAATATTGGCCAAAGTCGCGACATTAAGCCAATTTTTGAAATTTGTGGCAAAGTTTTCTGATTGGGTCTTGTCCACTGGCCTGAAATCAACTTCTTCATCGGTTTCTTTAATAAAGTAAGGCGAAAACTTCGTGTGAGATAAGTCACCGACTGTTGGATTAAACGCATCATTGATATTGTCCATTGAAAAGGTACCAACAGATGGGACCCAAACCTTCTTTGTTATCATTTTACCTTGTGTCAAGGTACCAGTCTTATCTGAGCAAATGTCGTCGATGCCTCCCAAGGCTTCCAAAGAGTCTAACTTACGCACAATGACATTTTTAGACACCATGACCTGAGCTCCGACAGCCATTGTAATGGTCAATACCACAATCAACGCTGAGGGAATCATGGATAAGGCCACACAAATGGCATAAATTGCAACTTCTTTGTTGACATGGAATGTCTGGGTGGCCATAACCACAATGGCAAAAATTACAGCAATCCAGAATAAAACAATAGCCAACCACGACAAGACTCTTTGCAAAGGAGTGCCTTCTGTGACACCCAAAAAGTTTCCCACGATATCTTTGAAAGTACCGAAAAACGCTCTGGTGTACTCTTTCGAAGAAGGTTTTCTACCATTGGACTTGTCCACTTTTCTGATAAGCCCGGTATCGGACTTTAAGGATTGGGCAATCTTTCCAATTTCCGTGTGTAAACCAGTAGCAACGGCTACACCACTTCCTCTTCCTTTAGAAACAACAGATGAAGAGAAAGCCATATTCAATCTATCACCGACCGGCACACTTACCGAAGAGTCTGGGTAAACCTCGTTTTGATTCTTCACTACTGGCAAAGATTCTCCAGTCAAAAGAGCTTCGTCAGTTTCCAAGTTCATTGTGTCAATCAATCTCAAGTCCGCAGGAATCGTGTCTCCCACTTTGATATGAACGATATCACCAGGAACAACTTCCTCTGTAGGTATTGTAATATCATCGCCATTTCTTGTAACACGAGCAGTGGAAGATGATAAAGATCTGAGAGATCCCATGGTTTTTTCTGCTTTCATTTCCTGAATGAAGCCAATTGAGATATTGATACCCACAACTGCTGCAATAACACCTCCCGAAATCCAATCTTTGATTGCAAGAGCTATAATCATCGATATAATCAAAACCATTATCATAGCATTAAATGTCTGATGAGCCAAAATCTTGGTGTAACTGATTTTATCGCCCTCTCCAAGACTGTTTTCCCCAAATTGCTTTTTCAACTCTTCCGCTTTCAGCGAGGATAAGCCTTGCGTAGCATCAGTTTGGAAATTGCTGATGACTTTTGAAGCAGTAATTCGATATGGGAGAAATTCGGTGGTTTTAGTAAGTTCTGTAGAAGATGAGGATACATCGCCATACTCAGTAGGGTTATGTCCCGACCTATTTTTTTCTTCGAAGTTAGTTTTCGAAGACATAATATCTAAAAAAATATTTCAAATTAGTTAATGAAATTATTACAGCGCGCGACTACTTGCGGGGAATGATGTCCTACTTATATAGTCTTTGATACTTTTTTGAATGGTTCATGGGTACTTCATGGAACAATGTGCCAAGAGCGGCCAAGAAACCGTGATACAGACTTGCATTCGCGGCAGTATCCTTATCTTGAATGAACGTGTGTTGTATTTGAACAAAAGCAAGATTCAAGGTAGTATACATCAGTCTTGACTTGATATTAGAAATAAAGGGATATTATTCTTCTAGAGAGTTTTAGCTCGGCCTACCTGTTCTGTTTCAGGGAAATTTTTCGAAGAAGACAATGTAACCGCAATAATAGGAATAAGTTTTAATCTGCCATTGCCTGCATAATTCCCAGAAGGGTTTTCTTGTGTACTGCACATCATTATACTTGCGCAGAAGCAAAAATATGTTTATGCCGGTTATCAGTTCATTTTGAGAGCTTGGCGTGATGAGGTAAGTATTGGAGTTATTAATAATCAAAGATAAGCCACACTACTGGACCTAACATGTGGGTAAATAAAAAAAAAAAAACTAGGCTAAAATAGTCGCCAATTTTCTTGATCTGTTGGAATGCTTCTCGTAACTCAAACGTGTCACCCCGAAATCTGGACCGGCCAAAAACCAGTGATATGTGACAGTACTCACATAACGCTATTTCTGTCGAACGTAATTTCTTTATTGAAGTAAATATTTCTTCTTCATACTTTTAACAAGTTAAATTGAAGTGCAACAAGTTTATTTTTACTTTCTTGTCGGATAGCCCACGTGGTTCAAAGGCAACATATTTTTTATCCTCCACATGTTTGGGCGGTGGGTCACACGAGGCACTTTGTGCAGGAAAAAGTCTTGGCGGCACCGTCTTTCGTGAATCTTGTTGTCTTTAAAAGATTTCTAGTGAAAAACAGTTCAATCATGAAAGTAATGAGATTTTCTTCCTTCATAAAAATATTTCAGAATTATAGTGTTGCAAGTTAAAGCAGCGACTCTATCTGAAAGTCGGTAAGTCTTTTTGTCTTCTTCGTCTTGAGACAGGCTTGCATTACTCTGATACTTGAGTGCGGGTCACATGACCAAGAAAAAACCGTCATCGTTTGTACAACCTATATGCACAACCCCAAGAGTGCCGAGGATGTTCAGCCAGCCGTTACTACCGTCCGCATCGGATTACCTTGATCAGCCTCAAAGAAATGACGGATGAAGATATTCTCAATGCAATCAAGGAAAAGCGTTATGTTTCGGCTAAGCGTGAAATCACCTCTAGGCTTTTGAGGCATCCTCAAAAAAAGTTTTATCGTGTTCTTAATGCATTTTATCTTTTGAGTACTGGGTCCGCAAAAGAGGCACTAGATGAATGTAATCTGATAAAAGCCACAGTTCCCAGCGACCCTTCTAGTTTGGACCTACTTTATGAAGTTTACTGTAAATTAGGAAGAAAATCGGACGCTCAATCCGTGTATGAAGTTGCAGCGAAGAAGTATCCATCTCCGGAACTTCTTTTGATTTGGTATGACAAGGCAAAACAGCTTTTCGATGCTCAAATGATGCAAAGATCCTCTGCAGCTTTAAAAAAAGCTGCTCCCCTGAATCGTGCATATCAGCTTCAATCTGCGTTTGCTGATTTGATCTGGAGCACCGAGACTAAATCCGAGAAAGAAGCCCAACAGTTATTAGATTCCGCGTCAAAAGTGATGGGAAAGCTCCAACCATTTCAAACCAACCAAGAAGCATTCCTATTCTCCTCCATTTTAATAAAAAAGCTGGACTACGAGCAGGTTATTCAAGTCTTGGAGCCGTTGCAGAATAAAGAGCTCGAATTGATTCTTATGTTCCTTGATGCGCTTGACAAGTCCGAGCAGTGGGATAAGTTGTATCAATACTCGCAACACTTGCTATTTACCCAGAAATTTAATGACTATGATACGTGGAAATACCTTATAAAAGCTGGAAAGGCATTGGAAAAGCCTTTAAACGAGCTCACTTCCCTTATCAAGTTCGATTCCAGAAATTCGTATGTTGCGAATATGGAAATAAGTCGGGTTTATGCCTCAAATCTTGATCAAGCAATAGAGAAATACTTTGAAAAATTCCAGACAAAGCTGTGTTGCTCTTCTGATCTATTTGCCTTTGATATTAACAACTCGTTTAAGAGTAAACTTGTGGCCAAAAAGCAAGCATTACTCCAAAGCTCCAATCTTTCTGACGATGATGCTGTAATCTGCATGAACATCGAAAAGATATTGCTGAGACTTGATCAAAGCGAAATCAAGTGGGATCTATTCGCTAAGTACGATAATCCAGAGCTTAGTGATTTGTACATTGCTTCGATGATTCAATCTTTGAGTCGCGATTTGTCAACTACGAAAGTGTTTGAGCATATAATCCAACTTGAAAAATTGGCAGAAAATGACCCCGATAATTTCAACATCAAGCTCTGGTTGCTTAATCTTTACTCAACAATAAGCGGGTCTGTCATGGCTTTGGAAACGTATGGCAGTTTGAAGATCAAAATGATACAGCATGATATTATGGCTTACAAGCTTAACCTTGAACCCTCTATTAGAAATCTCAACCAACTCATTCAAATTTTCAGATTCTACTTGACTAGCGATAGTGAAATTAGCGCTTATTTTGGGGTCGCGTTGAACAAGGGATTATTCACAAAAATTGAAGATCTATATCGCTTCGGTAAGAGACTCAACAATTCAATTTATAGGCACTTGTTGATTTTGCAAATTTTGAAAATGTGTCGCATGTTGAACAATGATTACTATAAGTATTTTGAAAGTCTCATTAACGAAAAGAAGGCAGAGATTTTGAGTGATGGGTTTTCAATCTCGGATAATAGAGATTTCGATACTGACTACAAATTGGGGTTCGAGTTCAAGACCAAGGTGATGTTCAATTTAGAAGGCAAAAAGTCTAAGGAGTATGTTCAGTTGTTCTATCTCAAAGAGCTTCTAATCACAGAAACCCACGATGCCGAGATCGAGAAGTTGCTCAAATTGCTAGAGAAATGGTTGAGTAACCCCAAGTACACCACTTCCCTCAGTCTTTCTGAAGGGCACTTTTTCAAGATTGTGCACGCCATTTTCAAGCTCACAAAACGTTCTTCGGTCAAAGATAAGGACCAACTTTTGAGATTTTTAGAAAAGAATCTTGATTTCAAGAAAATCACTGAGGAATTTCTTGCAAAAACATCGCCATTATCTAGTTCTGCCAACCGGATTCTTGTTGACAGTTTGGAGTTAGTAAAGTTGATTAATTTATTGCTGGGTGACGAACAGCTTTTGGGCTTGGGGAGAAAATTTCAGCAAGGCTTGGTGCAGTACATTGTCACCAACCCTGAAATGACTTACTTCAAAGAAATGAAGGACTCATTGGACCTTGGCCAACTTCCAAAATCTTTTGTTGATGCTCAATTAGACAGGCTCGAGGATGGATTGCGGGCTTCAAAGTTCAAATTGCGTTAGGGCATTCATCAAAGCTTGGCATTGATACCAAAAACACCAATCATGTCGTTAATTTTGGATATGCCTGTTTGAAGCAAATATTTTCTCGTGGTGAGCTGTGTCTCTTTTGAGTTGATGCGAAATTCTTCCCTTGCAAATTGAGCCAAACCAGCACGTTCGTGGTGCTTATAGATGATTCTCATCACCGAGCGGTATGTGGAAAGAACATTTTGTCTGAACATGAACTCCTCTAGGGACAAGAATTTCTTCTTCCCATGACTATGGAATCTACTTATTTGAAGGAATTTCACCGCCATGGAGCTCTAGGGATAAATTTTGAAAGTTCTAGGTAGATTAAGTTTTAAACAGGATGGGAGATGAAAGAAAAAAAAAATACCGGTGCGCGCGTAGGCGGCTCGGTTTGTCGGTACGGTACCAACACGATCGAAAATCGCGAAACCAGAGCTCCCAAACCGCTTACAAATATTGATAATGCTAAATGCTATCTTGTATATATAAATTGTCGGAATTTTCATAAGGTTCGTTTTTGGTTCAGAAAAAAAGACTTCGGTAATCACAAAATCATATTTCGTGTTCATTTGGAGTAAATGCATTCGATAAGAGATTGTTTAGCTTTGACCGGAGTGTTTCCAGCCAGCCAACAATCCCTTCGGAGGTGGCCACGCGCTTAGGTTGCGAAATCTCGCTCAAATGTTGAAGGCGGCTGATCAAATTTGTCGAGAATTTTCTTCGTTTTGGGGTGTGGCCTGAAGAATATGCATTATGATGTAAGTCTGCAAAGACACCATTTTCTTGAATCTTTCTTGATGGTTCAAAATTCTCATCCTGAGGTCTAGATCCTTGTTCCTCTTGCTCTATTTCAGTATCGTGAAGCTCACTTAAAATATTCTCATACGTAGCAATACAGTCCCAACAAACAAATTCCTGGTAGAGATGGGTCAAGTTATTTGCAGGAGACAGGTCTCTTTCTTCCGAGGTGCTAAGCACTGAACTTATCTCGTAGAGCGGCTTATCGCAAAGAGTACAGTATTTAAGTTTTTCGCTCCCCGGTATCTTGCCAAATATTGCTTCCAAATCTTCGGTTCCTGGTGTTGGGAAACGTGATGATGTTTGCCCAAAATCAATTGTTAATGGCTCTGAAGACAGGGGATTAGACGACTCTTCTCGTAGACGTTTTTTAATATTTGCTAAGGATTTTTTGCGGAACATGGTTTCTTTGGATTGAGTCTCCGTCATATAATCCTCAACCAACACTATGGGATCCTGTGATTCATCAAAAGTATCATCAAGTGTATCGTCGGCGTAGTTGCAAGTGCAATCATCAACAGTAGAGTCGTATTTTTGTAAATTTGAATTTTCTGCAAATGAAGGTCCGTCGAGAGACCGTTTACTCAAATCCAAACTTAATATCAGCCTGCTTTCAGACATAAATTTTTTTTGACTTTTCGTAAAACGTGAAGATACCAGGTCAGTGCGTTTTATCCTAGTTGATGCCGCGGGTGGAGCAAACGGTAGTGATGTTAACGTTGTATCATCTATTAGATGGAGTTTCGACGTTTGGGTTCTAAGATCTCGTTTGCGCGGGGTATTAAAGAAAGAAGATGTTTTCACAGTGAGAGCTGAAGGTCTTGGCTGTAGATCACTATAATGTAGTGGCGGATTTCCGGAAATCTCGGAGTTTTCTCCATAATTGCGTACATCTGCAATGTCTAAATCCAATGACGTTTTATTGGTGTTCAATGTGACCAGGCCAACTTGCATTCCACTAAGAGACGAACTTATTAGATTTATGGGCATGTGTTCCAAGTGATTTTTTGAATGAGTATAAATCGTGAGAAGTAAAGAATCTGTATAAAGCAGAAGTGTTTCACGTTTCCACTAAGCGACACGGTGTGCGAAGACTAAACGCAATTACCTGTACGAAATAGGAAGGAACAACAATCGCTAAGGTGCGATGGGGTTTGGTGCACTGAGGCAATCGGTACGCGCATAGTCAGTTAGGGCTTTGGATCTTGCAAAACGCAAGGCTATGCAAAGTCAGTTTAACGAAAAATTAAAGTCTATTAAGTGTATTAGGAATTATAAATAAATATAAAATGAAGATCGATTTATGACCTTATGCAAATTTGGGAGTATGAGCTACTCCACGAGCCCTGATGAAGTCTTCAAACGAAATGTCCTCGTCGTCGTCCTTGTTTGCCCATTCAGAAATATCCTTAAAGATTCTTTGCGAGATTTGATTGTCCATTTTCTTTTCACATGATTTGATTCGACGTAAAAGCAATTCACATGCCTCTATAAGTATGATGATTCCCTTGGCATTCTGTCTTCGTTTGAAGTTCACGATTGGCTCGAAATTTGTGAGGTTTTCAATAAAGCGAATCTCGAGCACAGACAATCTGGTCATCAAGTCGTGGCTGAAAATAACAGGAAGCGACTGGTCTGTTATATGCAAACAATTATTCACAGAAAGTCTCTCGAGGGTCTTTCCGCAGCTCATGGCAATTTGCCAAATGGAACGGTCAGTGATATGGCACCCGGCCAATCCGACCGTGTGCAACTTCGGATTGTTTGAGACTAATTTTGATACACTGTGATCAGTGACAAGATTTCCTTTTTTCTTTCTACCGAAGTTGACACTCCGCAAGTTTCTACATCTGGAACCGATTGAGTAGATGCCGTAGTCCGTTACTTCTTCACATGCTCTGATATCTAAGACCTCCAAATTAACACATGTTTTGGCTAATGAAATAAGGGTCGAGTCTTCTAGTGCTCTTGAGCCGGCAACAATAAAAGACTTCAATGAGGAATGCAAAAATGAGCTAGGAGGTTTGAGTCGCGGGCACATAAAAATCTCCACGTTTTGAAGCGACGAATAGTCAATCGAGCTTGCAATTCTATTAAGCGAAGCCTGCTTCGCGTAGAAGAGCTTATTGAGTATAACAGTTTGCGGTCTAGCGGTGTCGAAAACATGTGCCGCGCTATTTACAAACTGATCAAATTTGTCCTGCTTACTGAAAATAATTTTTGTGCCCATGAGTTCCTTTGCAATGCGATGAAAAAGCTTGTTTACCAACAAGCAGGTATACAAAGTGTTAGTAGGCCTGGGGCTCTCAACGTGCGTCCAGCTTGGAGATGCCATTTCTTTCTCAGCTTGACCCATATCGCCATCATGTATTAAGACTGCGTGCTGTAAGGAAAGGGGTTTTCTCCTTATTGGAACTATCTCCCGGAAATTCTGGGCATTTTGATAGTCTGCATATTCAATGATCTTATAGACAAGCTCTGGAATGTCAAAAATCGAAGGTTTTAAAGCATGTATTTCGATTGCTTCTCTCGAGTCTCGGAATAAAATTTGGGGTGGCTTGGTTGAAGATTCAAAACGGAATGAAAAAGATGAAGATACCAATGGTTTTGTTGGTGTTATGGCACTGTGGATGGATTCATCGGCAGAGTTTGAGTCCGAAAGATCAGGCAACGAATCAGAATCAGATAAGTCTATTGAAAGTTCCATTGAATGGCGACTTCTGTCCAGGGTGCGGCACCATTCAAAAGACTGTCTACCACGGTCTCGCCTATTGAGATAGGACTGCCTTCGATGAAGCGAAGTAAAAGTGTGAGTACCCGAAGGAGATGGTGGAAAAGCATCCCTTACTGACTTTGCCCTCTTATAGCTATGAGAGGAGCCAGCCGAGAAATAGTCCTCTTGATAATTCTCAGTAGGAGTTTCAAATTGAAGTACCTTGGAATTAGAAACATCGAGATTTTCATGCATGGTATTTTATGCTATGTCAGGTAGGAAAGGATATTGATATATGCTGAAGTGTATGAACTTTGCGCAGCTATGAATCCAAAATATGCAAAAATGTATAAAAGAATGACGAACTCCTCGATCGAAGTAATAAACTTGATCCGAAAAATAAAGTATCTTATCTATGAGGTATCCAAAGGAAGTTGGATACTATCAGGTACACAGATAATATGTAAAAGAAAAAAAAAAAGCCAAGAAACCAAGCGGCTATGCGAAGTCGTTTGAAATGACTGAGAATATCGGAAATTTCACTTTGAAAAAAAAGCATCAGGACGTCATCAAAGCCATATAAAAGCATGTGAACGGCCTAAATTTTGGCTTTGTTGAGCTGGCCAATTTACCAAAACAGGGCGGATAAGCCAGCGGGTTTGGAACGTTCGTCGCGAAGCGCAATGCGTCTTAATCTGGTATATAAGCCCCGGTGTTCCAGATATTACGTTTGGTTCTTTTGGGTAGCTTTTTTCGGAATCAAGACCAGCCACGCAGTCGCACCGCGCAGCAGCCGTAGTTTCCAGCAAGAAAGCAAACGCCCCAACAACCTCTTTGTTTTTAACATAATATTGCACGGAATTACTTGGCCGAAGACGGAAATCGGTTTTGACGGATAAAATGCAAAACACCGTTCCCAGAATTGAAATCCAGTAAATTTAGCAGTTTGGCGTAATAAAGGTTCAACGGAACATGATTTCACGGATTAGATCGTATCTGTCGATGTTTTTCCGTCTAAGTCTAGAAACTGCAGCAAGGAAAGTTCTGGTTTATTGTTCTTTTTTCGAGAAAAACAAGAAAAAATTGTCTCGTTTACGTCGACGCGAATGTCACAATTTGCTGCATGTAATATGTGCCAACGTATTTTACATGACACTGGTAATTTTTTTGTGCAAGATGATAATTTTTGGGCAAAGAGAGACCAAATGGAGAGAAAAAAGATTTTCACATAATATTCAAGAAGTTCGGGATAGGGCATTAAGGTTTTAAAAATTTAATCTTGTTTGGGGTTTGCGTCAAACCTTTTGTTGAAACAATCAATGCCGAAAGGGGGTTTCCTGTACATAAATTAGGCAGAAGGCTGGTGTTTACGACATTAGGGTTTTGGACCCACGCAATGTACTTAATGTGCTAACCGAGGTTGCAAAGGTGTATATATTTTCCAAACTGTAAAATCATGATTTTATCAACACATAAACACTTGGCTTGATTCATGGCGGTGAGAAACGGTCGCCCGCGCGCTTATCTCTCAACGTTTATCACGATCGCCCGAAACTTTAAATTAATTCACTGAAAAGCACTCGGAACATACGTAGACGATAGTTGAAAGCAAATTTTCTTTCCTTGAAATCTCTTAGCTCGATTATCAGTCAAATTCAAAATTCATGCTCAATATGCTTGCCCTCGTCATCTATTTATGGAGATAAATTGCGCTTTCAAGCCCGTGTCGAAATCGTGAGAGAACACCGCACAAACATATTGGTGAGTTATATGCAGAAAATGTCTGCGGTGGAACCATCTCATGTAAATTGCAAAACAATATTGTCGAGTAAGTCTTGACTGAAATCTGAAACAGCATATGTAACTAGAATATATGATAATGCGCCTTCCATTACATCCTTATGATTTGTTGCATTAAAGCTTCGTTCAAAAAGTACAATTTCTGGCTGGTGAAACAAATGTGCAGACGTCGCACTCGAGCCAGCGCACTGCATTTTTTGTCGTCTGAGCCAGCAGACCAAATCGGCAAATGAAGAGATAAAGCACGATGGAAAGTGTACTTAAATCAGACTTTTTCTCCTGGCTAAATCACAATCTTTAACTTGAGGAAGCGGTCAAATTCAAAGAAAAATTGGCCACGCGGTTAGACTTGATCACGTAGTGAAGATACCTTTACAGCCCCCACTTTGAAACTGCTTATTTAATACGCGACTTTTCAGCCCATGTAGTTTGGCTTTATTAGGTCTGTACTTTCTTTCGGTGGACTGAATATACCGTGTATGTTTTTCTTCAAAACAAAAAAAGTGATTTCTTCTTCAATCAAGGCATAATTTCGAACTCCAATTTCTACTGTCGCTTTAATTTTGAGCGACGCACTGGTACCACGAGTTGGGAGTAATAATTTAATATGTTAACGTTTTTTACAAGGCCAACAGATCAACTGATACTTAACTAACATATAAAATGGTACGTTATCATCAAATATTATATGGGGTGGTTTCTCTGGTGAAATTGCCAAGATGCCTACCAAAAAAACCATTTTTACCTCATTGGGTTTTTTTATTGCAGCCGACTATTGACGGGACCTAAAAGCACCGACGTTTTGCTTACTCAGATCTATGAGTCAATATGAGGATGTTGAAAAAGTTCACATTCCCCGAGCTAGCTCAAAGACAAACTTGTACTGATTTTTTTGCTAGAGACTGAGTACATAAATCGAGGACTGGTGCAAGAGCGCCAGTCACGTGCAAGGCCAGGCCCCAAAGATCAGACAAAATCTTTATTAACTTCTCCAAAAATCCGCTCAAACGAAAAAAAAAAAATGAATTACTAAATATAAATAGCAGTTCCCGATGTTAATGTGTGAATAATCTCAAAACCGAAATATGTAGTGAACGAAAATTAAAATTTTTTGCGACATGATTATTTTACATGGTTTGTACTACCAATGGATAATTTTAAAAATGGAAATACAACTATATTCAAATTTGAAAACTTTGGACGCCCTTGATGAACGCTTTTTCCCATCCAGATGAGCAAGATAAAAGAAGTCTGTGGATTTAAAAATATTTGGATCGGCTTGGTTACCTGTGGCCCAAATACATATCTGAAAGATCGAATTCTAATTGGCCCATTTTGGACTGCGGGGAACAGATTTTCAATGTTGCGGGGGTGCGTATATACACTGCAGCGCAAAACATTGCGTTGCTCACAAAATTCTCCTGGACAGGACTTCAAAATGCCAAAAAAAAAAAAAAAAAAAAAAGCAATCTATGGAAAAAGCGAAATCTTACACTCTCAGAATGTTTCTATTAATACTTAGAGGCTGTTAGGCTTACTAAAGTGGCTTATGTAGAGCACTAAATTTATACACACTTTTTGGCTTGAAAAAATTGAACCGGAACAAATTTCGGTCATTTCTTCAAGGCGTTGCCCATGATTGCTGTATCTCAAATTATTTGGCGCATCACATGACCTGTCTGCCTCGCAACCATTGACGAATTTGTCCGGAAGGCACATTCACCTCAAAGCGACAATTCTTTCAACATCTCGGCCTACTTGTGTTTTTTACTACTTCACCTAATTATCTCAGGCTAAGGCTAACCACTGCATTCATTTTCACTGAAAGGTTCATCCTTATCACTAAATCATATCCCCTCAACTGCCCTTGGGTTCAACCTTCGTTTCACTATCTAAGGCCCCTCGTTAATCGCCCCAGCATTCTGTTTTGTATACATCAGAAGCCCACGCCATTTTTTTTTTTTGAGTTAGACCCCATTCAGATATCATCTTGCCGCAATGCCCAAACAAAAATATAACAACAAGCTGGCGGCCCTTTTCGATATCCGTTTAAAAAACATGGATCATGACGTCATTGTCTTGAAAGGGTCAGAGCACAATGCTGGATCTGCTTTTGTCAGTGGAAAGATTGTGTTCTCTGTGACTGAACCTATCACAGTGAAGAAAATATCGCTAAAGTTGTATGGTACACTTCGTCTTCGCTGGCCCGAATTACCCAAACCGCCTGCCAATAGGCCTTTGAAATTCGACAAGAAAATTTATGAATATTCGTGGGATACCAGTGAGTTTTCCAAGTATTTGAGCAATTTGTACAGTAATGCTTCTTCTAGTGCACCCGGATCTTCTCATAGCGACAAGCTGCTGTCCACAAATACCGCAAAACCAGGCAATCCCGTCCCATTGTCAAAAACTCATTCCTTGAAAGGTTCCACAACCTCACTTAAAAACTTGGGAATGTCTTTGAGATCTATGTCTTCTACTTCTTTATCCCATCTCTCTAACGTGCCTTCTCATGTCACCCACAGTGCTTCCTCTTCAAACATTTCGGGCAAAGGAAACCACATTTTGGTGCAGGGCAACTATGAGATTCCTTTCCAAGCAATTTTGCCTGGTGATATGCCCGAATCCGTCGAAGGATTGCCCGGAGCAAATGTGGTGTATAAATTTGAGGCTCAAATTGAAAGGGGCAAGTTTCATAACCCCATGATTACGAAAAAGCACACGCGTGTTGTACGCACAATGACAACCGATGCATCCGAGCTTTCGGAAACAATGGCTGTAGACAACACATGGCCTAAAAAAGTCGAATACTCCTTGAGCATTCCGTCCAAGGCCATTGCTATTGGTTCGGGTACGCCTGTCAGTATGATGCTCGTGCCGCTTTTGAAAGGCTTACAACTTGGTGAAATCAAAATGACTTTGGTTGAAATGTATTCTTACGTTAGCTACATTCCTCCTCCATATACATCGGAGCGTGTTGTCTGCGAGAAAATAATTCCGCCGCCCAAAGAAGATGACCCCAACTACCAAATGGACAAGTGGGAAATCACAACGTTTTTGAAAGTGCCACCCAACTTATCGAAGGCCACTCAAGATTGCGACATTCAGACCCATTTGAAGGTGCGCCATAAGTTAAAATTTGTGATTGGGTTAAAGAACCCAGACGGCCACACTTCTGAATTGCGTGCGTCTCTACCTGTACAACTTTTCATCTCCCCGTTTGTTGGCATTCGTGCGAGGGCAGATGATGATGACGACGAGCTTAACTCAGGTCCATATGAGGAGGAAATGATTTTTGACTCTGATCCTCATACAGTGCCACAGACAAGCCTTGATCAGTTGGATGCAGAGACAACTGTGGACTCTGAGGCGGTCAGATCTAATCCCCACTCAGTTTCTTCATTCACTGGCCTTGTGGCACCGCCAGTCTATCAGCAACATGTTTACGATAGACTTTGGAGTGATGTTTCGCCAATGGAATCTCCACTGGGATCGGGCACTCAGACACCTCGGTCTCTTTACAGTCGCCCCGGTGCAGGCGATATGCTGCAATTTTCTATGTCTGCCATTGACACGGCTAAGTTGTCAGAGAACTTGAGGCAATTAAGTATCCAACGGCAATTGCAGGAAGGCCAGGAAGGAAGTCGGGCAACCACACCGGGAGCGACTCCAGGCGCCACTCCAGGTGCTACCCCAGGAAGAGCGACTTTCAATTTAGACGGAGACCAAGCAGAAGGTGGTGACTATTTCACTAGAGGCCGCCCCGTTCTCAATCACTCATTGAGCTCTGGACAAGTCATACAAAACGGCCATCTTGGAGGCTTGCTGTCCCCGGGTGGGTTCTCTCCAGAACACTTGTCCCGCACAAACTCCGAAAGTAATATAAACCCCAACATGTTATCCAAGGTCCCCTCATACAGCGAAGCGATGAAGAGTAACGTGGACGATACTCTTTCGCCCAAGTATATGCCGCCACTTCCGGGGTCACTGATTGATTTGGCGGAAGTTAACCGTCGTTTTGAAGAAAATACGGCAAGAAATCAAGCTTCGTCGAGCCCAACAAACTTGGGGTCTTCGAGAAGTAAACTGTTTTTGATGAGAGCGCCATCCTCTAGGGGTCTCTCGAGAAACTCGTCCAATGACTCTTCCCCTTCGAATTCAAGAAACGTATCTTACAGCAACTTGGCGGCATTGGCTGAAGACGGTGGCTCGAGAACACCCACCAAGCGGCTGTCTCGGGCCACTTTCTCCATGGCCCCATGATATTTCTTACTTTCATTAATATCTTTCAAAATAAATAAAGAAAAAATAAAAAGAATGCATGAATATAATTATTTGAATAATGCCATGCTTATACATTATGTGTGAATTTATTACCGGCCTGCACACAAATGCACAAAACCTCTTCCTGTAACCTGACCGAATGCGCGCGATCTCTCCAAGTCAAAAATTTCTTCCGCTAAACTCTTCTCGTCTTCGTAACTATAAAAAACAAAGCAAACGGAAATGTCGATTATCTTGCCAGCCCTCCTGGGCCCTAAAACTCCAGCCTTCGAATCTGTGAAGGCCTACACCGAGCCTGTCCGCCGTCCCGTGGAACCTGTCGGAAGATTCTTCTTGGCCCACGCTACCAGAACTTTGAGAGGCCACACTTGGTCTGAGTTCGAGAAGTTGGAGGCTGAGAAAAACGTCAAGGTCGTTGAAGAAGACGAGGATGCCGATTTGGGTGACGAGGAACAGTCCGCTGAATTGTTGGCTCACGACCCTAGAGAGTGGAAGGATGCCGACTTGTATGCTGTTTTGGGTTTGTCGCACTTGAGATGGAGAGCCACTGAGGACCAGATCAGAAGAGCCCACAGAAAGCAAGTTTTGAAGCACCACCCAGACAAGAAGTCTGCTGCCGGTGGCTTGGAACAGGACGACTTTTTCAAGATCATCCAGAAGGCATTCGAGATCATGTTGGACCCTTCGAAGAGACAGCAATTTGACTCTGTGGATGAAAACGCCACTGTCAAGCCACCTTCGGCCAAATCGACCTACGATTTCTTCGAGGCTTGGGGCCCTGTGTTCGAAACCAACGCTCACTTTTCCAAGAAGCAGCCTATGCCCTTGTTAGGTGACGCCTCTGCCACTAAGGAAGAGGTGGATGCCTTCTACAAGGCTTGGGGAAGCTTTGACTCCTGGAAGACTTTCGAGTTCAAGGATGAGGATGTTCCTGATGACACCGCCAACAGAGACCACAAGCGTTACATTGAGCGTAAGAACATCTCCAACAGAAAGAAGTTGAAGCAGGAGGACAACAAGGCACTCATCGAGCTTGTGTCACGTGCTCAGGCCGAAGACCCTAGAATCAAGGCTTTCAAGGAAGCCGCCAAGAAGGAGAAAGAGAGATTGAAGTGGGAGAAGGAGGCTGGTGCTCGTGCTGAGGCCGAGAAAAAGGCCGCCGAGGAGGCTGCTAAGAAACAGGCCGAGGAAGAGGCCGCTAAGTTGAAGGTTGACTCCAAGAAGGCCAAGGAGGCTGCCAAGTCGGCCAAGAAGAAGAACAAGAGAGCTATCAGAGGTTCTGCCAAGGACAAGGCCTACTTCGGTGACGAGGCCAGTGCTGCTGCCATCGACGGTGACCTTGAGTTGCTTCTTGAGAGCATCAACGATTTGCAATTGTCTGACCTTGCTGCTAAGGTTGGCGGTGAGCCTGCTGATGTCAAGGCCGCTATCACCTCTGTTTTCGGCGAGTTGGTTGCTGGTGGTGCCGTCAAGGCCTCTCTTGTCAAGTACTTCTCCTAGAGAGAAAGGCTGTTTTATAGACTTGACAATGCAATTCAATTAGCTACAAAAATGCTACATAAATTTAAATAGTCAATGACAAAAGGTTGTAATTTTCAACTGGTCATGAATTAAAACGATATTTATGCAAACACTACTCCTCACCGGCATCTACATCAGGAATTGCAACTTTATGCTTGAGCGGATTAGCAGCGTTGTGGTAGTGTGCCTTTCTCATCTCCTCAAACTTTTTGTGTCTCTCTTCTGCCAGCAAAGCAGGCGTCTCCTTCTCTTCATCTTCCTCCTCTTCCACTTCATCATTATCATCATATGCATCGTCGTCTTCTTTCAATAACTCACCTCCATTCAACGACAGGTGTTGCACATCGCGCGAATCAAACTCACCTTCCCCAAGCAGAAATTCGGGGATTTCTCCTGACCCTAACTCGTCGTCGCCATCATCCCTATAATATTCGCCTTCGGGATCAAATCCACCTTCGTACGGGGTCTTAGGTTCATCTATTTTCATGGTGGCTGCCTTCTCTTGCTCTGTTTTATACAAATTAAGCTCATCCCACTTGAGGTGTTCCTTTGGATCGGCACCATTGTTTTCTTTAGCCTCTGCAATCTTAGCCCGGATCGCCTCACCACGATTACTTTCGGCGGCTAGTTGTGCATTCAATCGGGTATTACGAATGACCTCCTGGCGATCGAACTCTTCCTCCTGAACTTGTGCGGATATTTTTGTCTCTTTATTTCTCAATATTCCACGTGGTTCCATTATGAACAACTATTTTGCCCTATCTGTAAGATTATGTATATGAAAGTAAGGATATGAGTTCTCTTTTTCTACCGTGAAGAAGATAATGCGGGGGCTAATTTGGATAGTCAGGCACTGAAGCGGTGCACTTCCAAATCTGCGCGGCTCGCGAGGTTTATCACGTGATCGACCACACTTGAATTGTGTCTTTCCTATAAATTCGAAAAAAAAAAGTTCGATGATAAAAATCAGAAGTCATTCAAAGCAGATTTTGCTATAATTTTTTCAATCGGCAAAACCAACATGTTAGTCTTTAAATTAAGCCTTTAACTCCACGATTACTAATTGTTCGGTCTCCCGCCTCGCACGGTCGTGCGACTCACAGCGCCAAAAAGGCTGATCTGTAAGCGATCTGTTGTTACTAGCAAAGCCTCAATAAACAGCCTTGGCTTTCGTACTTCTCATACATCAAACTAAAGGGAACGCCCCATCAATCTTTAAGTTTTTCTGGAACCAGCACCATTTTCTTTCATCTACAGCCATGGGACAGGTTCTCAGCTTTACCAACATCTTTTCCAAATTATGGGGCACACAAAAAGAAATCCGGATTCTAATCTTGGGTTTGGACGGTGCTGGAAAAACCACCATTCTCTACCGGTTGCAAATGGGTGAGGTAGTCACCACTAAACCAACGATTGGATTTAATGTTGAAACTTTGAAATATAAAAACTTGACCTTGAATATCTGGGATTTGGGTGGACAAACTTCCATCCGCCCTTATTGGAGATGCTATTATACCAACACTGCCGCGGTTATTTTTGTTGTTGATTCCACTGATAAGGAACGTATAGACGTTGCTAGTAAAGAGCTTCATATGATGCTTAAAGAAGAAGAGTTGCTAGATAGCGCACTTTTGGTTTTTGCCAATAAACAAGATCAGCCCGGTGCGTTGACTGCAGCTGAAGTATCGCAAGCCCTCAATTTGACCGATTTGAAAGACCGTAGCTGGAGTATCGTTGCATCTAGTGCCATAAAAGGCGAAGGTTTGACGGAGGGCTTGGACTGGTTGATGGACGTGATCAAAGACGAGCAATTATAAGTGGTCCTGTCCTCAAATGTGACTCGGCCCTGGTGATGAGGATAAGATGCAGAAAAAGAAAAAGAAAATAAACACACGCTTACGACACATATTCGCTGGTTGTTTTGTATATTAGTCTCTCAAATGCGGATTAGATCTTTCGGAGTATTCTTTCTCAAATTTATTTTTAAAAAACACAGTAGATACGTAATACGGTGAATAGAAAAAGATGTATTAAACTTTTTAAATTTTGTTCCAGTACCATCATACTGAACAGTTTTGACGCAAGTATAAGCCATTTATTGGATCATAAATTTTGTCGTTCTATCTAAGTCATCCAAACTAGATGAATTGCTTTACTTCACAAATACGCGTTAGGCCTAAATGTGCACTATTCCTCTCCCCGTTCCTTAACACGCTGCAAAATGGTTTTGATCATTTCGTTACCAATGGCATTTGCCTCTGGTATCATAGGGCTGAAAAATTCTTGTGCTTCCACGAAGGACTTTTCATATAAACGGTAATCACCCCTTGATATAATCTCCGCCCAACGGCGCGCAGCAAAAGTGAACTCCAAATCATCTTGGCGGAAAGACGTGTCATGGATGGCAAACTCGATACATTGATCTAGAAGCTTTGGTGACCGGAAAAGATATTCTGTGACACCTAAAAAGATACGAAATAGTGGCGTAGAGCAAATCATGTGTTCGTATGGTATAATTCCCAATTTATGCCAGCTGTCAACAATTGCCAAGAGAGAGATGTGCGAGTTAGGCTGAAAAACATAGGTAGGGGGTGTCTTGCTCAACGAAAACTTCTCCAAAATAGAGTCGTTCAACAAGAGCGACTCATGCCCAGAATTATTTCTGAATACAAAGTCACGTGCAGTGTATAACCTCTGTCTAAACTCGTCTTTCTTGCCCTCGATCATCAAAGTAAAAAGCTCCATTGCAGATCGTGAGTATTGAAGAATCTGACCATGTGCCGAGGGGTTCGTGATGGCCAACCCCGCATAGACGTGCCACTTATTTGAAAAGATTCGAAGTGAGATATTGATCTTGGCGTTCTCAATTCCGCCTACCCATTTGGGTGTTTCCCATGGATATTGGTTGATATTCATCCATGCTGTTCCCATTGATAAAAATGCAGCATGAGTCACTGCCTGTGTATCAGCTGTGATTTTATCGTGTTCTGCGGCCGAGAGTTCTACCACCTTTGACTTCAAACACGAAACTAGGGATTTCACAAATTCAAAGTTATCTGCTTTTGATCGATGGTTAATAAGCACTAATGGTTGACCCGTTGTATCGACTTTCGGTCCATGAAGGGAGTGCAATGAAATAATATCAACATCATCAGGTACAAAAGTCTCAAAAGCCTCGATTTCTGGGTTCTTGCACGATGTTTGTCCTCCAACAATAGCCCCCACTTTCGTTGAAGGACCGTAGGCTTTTACGATCGACTTTATGTTTTCTGCCTCAACACTATAAATAATGAAATCTGCTAATCGAGAAACGTGATGCCCAGAGGGCAAAACTTTGAACTGATGGTCCTGAAACCGCTTGCGAGTCTCTTCAAACTTATCTTCTCTGTCGGATCCAATGACAGTCCACCCTGCTTTAGAGAATCTATCTGCATACATGGCACCCATATCACCGAGCCCGATGATGCCTATAGTTTTAGATTCTTTCCATTTTACATCCATTTTGAGATTTTATGGTTGCGATAGTATTAGTTAAATGAAGCAGGAATTCATTAAGCCTCTTTAATGCTACCACCCACAAGCACACACAGCATTAGTAGCGATGTACGGGTGTTTACTCACATTCTAATTGTTGTTTCTTTTTCTTTTACATTTCATTTATTTTTAGGGCCCTCCAGATGGCAAAATTGTCAAGCTTCTCATTTCACTTCTCTGCTTCTTCGATTTTTTTCCCCTACTTTTTTGTCTTGTCATTAAACACCTGGAAATGATTTTCCGGCGTGGACCAATTTCCTGTACCTCACTCTTGATCTGATTCACGGTTCCTTGTTGCAACGACCGACGCGCCATTTTGAAAAGCTCAAATAGTTGTCTTCAAAGATTCATATTGTCCAGTCTGTGTCTTTTTATCTGCGAAGATATAAATTGCTCATCATCTCGCAATCACATAGTTTGCATTTCTTTTTTTCGTCAGCTTTGTGAAAAAATTGCTTGCCCATGTCCCGTGTTTTTGGTGCTCCTGGTAAGGCCTTAGTGGCAGGAGGATATTTGGTCTTAGACCCCGAATATAACTCTTATGTTACGGCACTCTCTGCTCGAATGCATGCACGTGTAGAGTCACAACCTGCGGTTGATAATCACTCCTTTATCACTGTCAAATCTCCACAGTTTGATGGTGCTTGGACTTACAAAATTACTCGAAACGATGGTTTTTGTGAAGCCGAAACAACAATTGGCGGTAGAAACCCCTTTTTGGAGGAGACAATCAAAGTCGTTCTTGCGTATGTGGTGCCTGAAAATACTTTCAATTTACTCATCACTCTATTCTCTGATCCTGGGTTTCATACCCAAGAAAACACTGAAGAAAGAACTTCTTCAAATTCAAAGAAACATTTTCTATACCATGGTAAACCCATTGATCAGGTCCCAAAAACAGGCATGGGTCTGTCTGCTGGGCTTGTTTCTGTGGTAGCGTCGGCTTTACTTGCTACATTTTTAGAAAAACCTGCCGTTGATATCATTGATATCATTCACAACGCTTCCCAAATCGCACACTGTGGGGCCCAAGGAAAAATCGGTTCTGGTTTTGATGTTGCGGCTGCTGTGTACGGCTCAATTATCTATAGGCGGTTTAGACCCGAAATTATTGGGGAATTGCTTGGCCAAAAAGCGTCACCTGAGTACTGCATGTCCGTCCAGAAGGTGATTAATGAAAAATGGGATTTTGTTCATGGGCGTTGTTTTCTTCCTAAAGGCATTCGATTGATAATGGGTGATGTGAATGGTGGGTCCGAAACTCCTAAACTAGTTTCACAGGTTTTGGAATGGAGAAAAAGAGACAGTAAGAGTGCCGAAGTTTATTCTAAGCTAGATGCTGCGAACACGCGATTTATGGCCGAGTTACAGAGATTGAACCAGCTTTGTAGCACTCAGTCAACAGATTATGAACATCAGTTGGAGTCTGGCACTCTCTTTATGCCTCTTTCTAATTGTATCTCGGCAATTAGAGAGGGGCTCCAATTACTCACGGCTAGTTCAGGGGCTCATGTGGAACCAATCGAACAAACAAATCTTCTTGATAAATGCGAAGAACTTCCGGGATGCTTGGGAGGTATGGTACCAGGTGCCGGTGGCTACGATGCTATATGTCTTCTTGTAGAAGCCTCTCAAGTTGAAGACTTTAAAACAGCGGCAAAATCGATCAGCTCATTTGCTAACGTAACGTGGTTAGAATTGACGGAAGAATCACAGGGGATCGTTGAGGAATCTTCAGATGATTATCAGGGTTTATAGGATTCAAAGAAATTTTATTAGCCCAGTACAATCATGGCTTCAGAATTCGCATGTGAGATTTGATATAGTTGTTTTGTTGCTTGTTTCTCACCGCACTGACTGAACTTTATTCGATCAATCACTGCCCAAAACTATTTTATTTTCCTTTTGTTTCTGGCGTTTTTTAAGGTTAATTTTTGACATAAACACCGATTGCGCCAACATACATGTGACTCCAATCCTAACACGTGATTCTTTCATTCAAATGCCCAAATTTCTTTTCTGTCTCCTTTTCTTCCTTTGAAGTTTTTGGAAATAATATGAAGAATGCTACAGAGACGAACTTATTATCATTTTCATAAACATTCATACTTTTCTAATTAGCTTCTCCCTATTTCCATTTCAAAACAAACAAACAAAAAATTATAAATTCAGCTAGCTAGATAGGATTCAAATCAGTTGGGCCCCTGTATTGAGTGCGAGTGTGAATTAAGATTTCGCACCCGATTTCACAACGAAATCTCAACAGTTTAATAAGTACAAGTCAATCAAACGCGACACGGTATTCTATCTAACCTTCCCTAGGAGCCACTTATTCTTAGATTTACACTGTTAACAGGGTTTCTGAGAAGTGTGTCGGAATTGTTTTACCCTTCATTAATTCTCGCTAGTCCAAAAGAAGAGGTCGCCTTCTAAACATCAAAGGTTACACAAGATTGAAATTTCCCGAACAAGCGCAGGTTGTCGACTCTATTGTTGCTATTAAAGGTGCCTTACAACACATCAGCATCAATTGTGTACGGTTATAAAGCTGACGACTCTTCTATATTCACAGATCGGCCTGGATCTACTTAGTTACGTGCAGACGGATACGACACAAGACGTTTTCATGTTGGAAAAAAGCAATTCATTTCTTGAGCTAACAGAAAGCTCTCTTGAGATGAGGCAATTCAGACAAGCTCGTGAAATGTCGGCTAAAGCAGCCAAGTTTCAAGAAGAGAATCAGAATGATTGGATCCATGCTCCACCAAAGGCACGTTCCCTAATTACTTACACTTATCTGTCTTTATCTGAACAAAGCCCAAAAAACGAGCTATATATGGTGCCAGAATTTACATTATCTGACATTGGATCTTACGAGTCGACCCGCCATTCGTCTTTGGATATAACAAACAATCCTGAGACAGAAACTCCGTCTATTGAAGAGTCCAACTTGCTTCAAAGTGACGAGTTTGAATCTTCATTTTCAGGACTATTACACGTGCCCTCATTTTCGTTTACACGTCCGAACAATGTTAAAACGCAGGTTGATATCAGTCAATATCTTCTACATTCCCATTTTGAAGTGGGAGATGTAACCTACTTTTTTGGTGGGCTCCAGTCAGAACCTTCAAGAGCGTTGAAAATGCTAGGAATCCCTCGATCGACAGATTCTTCGCGGATATCAGTACACTTCCCATGTGAAATGCCCCCTTTCGTCAACAAAGACCTACTCATGTCGCCCTACACTTTCCCGAACCCAAGCTTCTTTGTATTCAATCCAACTAGAAGCACTGTGCATGACTACTCGAGACCGGTTTTCGACGAGTTCGAGCCAGGTCACTTCTGTGACATGAGAGGTGTTCAAATCTCAGAGCATCAGGTATTTTTCTGTGGTGGCTTCAAGGTGAATGTCAACAGGGTTGATTTTGACAAAGATTCTGGCAGATGGATCGTGGAAAAGAGTATTTCAACTAACGAGAATGGCTTTATTTTGGATATTCGCAAATTATCATTCACAAAAATAACGCTTGTATCGAGACTGGAGCTCGATTATCGGGGAAGTATAGGGGCTGCTTTATGCTCCAACTTTTCTGATGAAGCTAAACGCCCAAAAGATGACATTTTTGACTTGCAGACTCATTCGAATCAAGTCAATGAATTTTCGTTTGGGTCTAACTCCCACAAGAATTACCCCAGGTACACCCCATCCCTGTCATCTGCTCTGTCGCCTATCTCTCCCGAGTCGCCATACCCTCCTTTCTCCTCCCTGTCTCCAGACCCACCAGTTTTTCCTGCTCAGTCATCATCAGCCTCTATATCCTCGAGGTCATCAAAGATTTCAGCTAGAACACTCGAAACTAAGAGTATCGACGATATTTATCTACAGAAAAAAACTATTGATAATGAAATCTCTAGCAACACTACGACTGCTGCAGAAGCATCCCTTTCTGAAATCGGGACAACCAACACTGTCATAGAAAAAGAAAAAAGAGATACAGGATCCAAATCACTAAGCACAACTGGTCCAAGTCAAGGGGATAAAAAGGTATATCCTGCTTCAGATTCGAAGCCAGTTTCAGAGGGTGCTACGACCACAAGTCATAAGGTTCCTTCTATGATTGCAAAATCAAGCAGATTCTTTCATAGAAATCTGCATAAAGAATCATCTTCGGTAAGCCTTACGCCCATAGATAGCTCATATTCTCATCATGTCAAGCAAAATAGGTCTAAGTCACTGGTGAACAACCAAGCCGAGATTCGGGCCACGATGCATTCGCCATCTCTGAGAACCTCGAAAACTTTACTTGAATCACATGAGTATGAGGAAACGCATTCCATTTCTGTACTTAAATCAATGGATTCTGCTGCTGTCGATCAGACACCAGCTTCGATTAAGCGAAAAGTTCATGTTCCGGGAGATGCTGCAGACAGAATGGAAACTCAAAATGAAACCGACAAGAATAACGTGGTAATTTATGATGCAGAATCACGTAAAGGTGACCAAAAATCGGGAATATCGTCAATTTGCGTATACTTATTTGGAGGATTCTACCTTGTTTCTGATTCCAGTGGACACCAAAGCTTTAAGGCAACCAACGATCTTCTTAAATTGGAGTTGATTGTGAGTGATAAAGTGGCATCGGATATCCATCCCGAAGCCTTGATAGATACCATTCATCCGCAAACCGACAACATTCCTAAACCCAGGGGATATTTTGCGCATATATTGACGGCTGGAAACTTGTCTGATGAAACATGCAATGTGTTTGGTCCAGAGTGCCGAAGTCAGACTGGCTGTGAACGGCAAAAATCACCTCTAAGTATCTCTGATGTATTATCCAACAGTGATAAGTCGACCCAAACAGAGCTGCTGGGCCAGAGTAACATGAATGTGGAAAATATGCAATTAATCATTCATGGCGGTGTTGATGAAAACCATCATGTTTACGGTGATTGTTTCTATTTCAACTTTGATAAAGAGTGCTGGGTCACTCTCGAAACATACGCATATGACTACTACGAAATACCTAAGAAGCCTTACGAAGATGAAGATAGCAGCAAGCTTAAATTGCATACTCAAGTAGAAAATGCAAAACTTGTTGATGCTGAGCTTCGCAGTTGTCATCATAAGGCAATGGTCTATTGGGAAGGTAATAAAGAGTATGTTGCCTTCGTTGGCGGATTCACCAACGACTTCTTGAGACACTTTGATCCTGTGCCCTACGAAAGTGATAAATTTGATGTTTCACGGTTAGGAAAACTCCTGGTGACAGCTGTGAATACCAATCTTCTTCGTATCCCAGTTCTTAACATTCGCTCCCAGGTATGGAAATTCAAGCGGTATTTTTACGATATATCAGAGCTGGCCAAACTGGGATTTTTGGAATTATTACAAAACAAGTGTATGCAAAACGCAAGGATGGCGATTAGTGGAGGCGGAATACTGATTGTTGGTAAGCAGTTAACGTTTTGCCACGGATTGGTACAGTTTGTTCCTGAGAAGTCCGATGATTACGAGTCCATGCAAAAATTAGTTAACAACTCTTCAATTCTTTTGGGGGGACATTTTCACTTAACATTCCCAGGAATGTGAGATTACAAAAAATTTTTAAAGTCAATAATTCATCCGACTCCTGATTAATTTTTCTGTGTACTGTTTTTTTTTTTTTTTTTTTGGTTGCTGAGTCCACCCGTGCACCCTCACAAAAAAGTTTTCCACGCTTAATGCAACCAGTGATCAAGAATGTTCCGCAATCACTACTCGATTACAATTTTACAATAATTACACAATGTTCGGATTAGGCGGATCTCCTCAAATTTCATCTCAACAAAAAATTCAGGCTGCTGAGGCTGAATTGGACATGGTCACCGGCATGTTCAACTCCTTGGTTGAGCAGTGTCACGCTAAATGCATTAACAAGTCATATGCTGAGGGCGATGTCAACAAGCAAGAGGCCCTCTGTTTGGACAGATGTGTGTCCAAGTACTTCGAGACAAACGTGCAAGTTGGCGAAAATATGCAAAAATTAGGCCAATCTGGTCTGTTCATGGGTAGATAAATTATTTCATGAAACAAATTTCTCTGGTACATAGTAACGATGAATAGACATCCATAACGACTTAAAAGCTAAGGTGGAAACATGTATGGAGGAAACTTGAGAGATCTGAAAAGAAGATACCACCGGTCAAATTTCCATAAACGTAAATTGATCGTCTTATGAAAACTAACTACAAGAATTTATAAACATGCATCGTTGTCGCTGAACCCTTCTAAAAGATCCCAAAGGCTCTTCCAACTCTCAACTTGAAACCTTCCCAGGAATCTATCTTTGGGCGAGCATCTACAAATACGCCACTTTCGCCACCACTGTAGAAATCAATCACGTAAGGAACGCTCACCCCGCATCTATCCACCAACCAGTCGTGTCTGTCAAACGGTTTTTCTTGACCCAACACTGCCATCTTGAACCAAGCGCGAGGAGTCAACTTTTTCAGATCTCCTTTGAAACTGGTGAGAGAAATTCCACCACATTTCTGTTCGGCCTCTACAACATGCGCCCTCTCCCAATTCATGATATGTCTCCATGCAAGCTCGTTCACTTGGTTGTGAATCGGCACAACCGTGCTCATATCCTCAGCTTGTGGAGACCAGTTTTTACGCATCATGGCTTCGTAAAATTGTTTCTGTGAAGGGTACACCCATTTCGAGCGGTCATCGGTACGAGGAATAGAGCTTATCTCACGATCCGTAGGCAAATTGGCTTTCGATGTGTATTTGGGGTCTTTTTTCAAGGCCTCAGACGTGCATCCAGATTCGACCTCTACAGCCTCAGTGGTTTGTTGTGTGGATACGGATACATTCCCAACCCAATTTTTCCTGGCTTCATGATCCACTGGACATTTTGGCTGATCCACTTCAAGATGAGATGGGGCCGGCTGTAGGTTTTCTGTAGGAGCCGTGTTTCTTGTCATTTTATCCATCCAAGCAGCGCGCTTTTCGTGATCTACGGGACATTTATCTTCAGAAGACATTCTCTTAATGATTAAATTGGAATATATTAAATTCTGATTTTCGAATTGCAGTCTCTCTTTATTCCTAATGCTGGTGCTTTAATAGGTGCGCTACAAAACCTCACTCATGTGTAGATGCACGGGTGTACATACAGTAATAGATCGAGACGGTTAAAAGAAAGCTCGTCTAATATTAAGTTCAGCGCTCTTGTTACATTATTTTTTTTTTACTATCTCATTCCGATTTTTTAGAAAATGGGAGGCACACATCAATAAAACTAAATCTCAATGTGTTCGTAGACTAACTTTTAGTAAATTTTCTTTTTCTCGTCAATAGACAACTCACCAGCACCAGCATTGACAATAATCAAAAGACCACCTACGATCGACAAGGTTTGGAAAAACTCGTACTTCAAGAAGTCTCTGTTTGCGTTGTAAGACAGATACTTCCAGAACTGGTTCTCAAACATGTTGTAGACAAACAACTCTGAGGTCAACACAAAGGCAGCAATCTTAGTTTTAAATCCAATTACAATCGAGATACACGCAACAAGGCCGCACAAAATGACAAAAACTCTGGTGAAAGACCAGTTTGCGGAGAAGACGAATCCCAAAAATAAGAAGATCATCAATAATCTTCCGGCCAACAAAAAATATTTCTTGTTGTCTTGATTGTTGAGCATAGGCAATCCTGGCATGGACAATGACCTTTTGTCTCTCACAAGAGAGTCAGAATATGCCAAAATCAAACCACCAATCACAGATAAGTTTCTCAAGAGAAATTGACTGTCGAACATCAAACCATAGAATATTCCCTGGAAAAACACAACACAACACAAGGTGATAGTGGCAAAAGTTGGTTTCTTTCTCAAAACCAAGCAAGTTGAGCCAATCAACATCATCACAATATTAACCGCAAGAAAGAGAACAGTAAGCCAATTCCAGATTTTCCGGTATACATGCAAGTAGTAAACCTGTTCACTCCATTGCGTGAAAATTCTAATGGCGTCCTCGTAAAAGGTGGCTACGATAAACAAACGCCCAATTGCGGGTACATAAGGCTTAATTGGGGATAAGTAGGTGTCCAAAAGATTCTCAAATTTCTTTGAAAATTCCTCAGCCTTCTCTAATCCACTTAACTGTGACAGCATTGGACCAATTGAAGTACCTTGTGGTGGTGCCTGTTGGCTGAACTGATTTGGAAAGCCAGCATTGCCAAAATTGTTATTTCCAAAATTATTGTTGAACTGATTGGGTCCCCTGTAAGACATGATTGCGTTTCGGTTTGTTTATTATCAGCTTCTAAAGATATTTCTTGTTGTGAAAATGTGTTAAACTGTGAAATTCTCGAGTCGGGTCAATCCTATTTACTGACAATCAGGATCGGGTTTCAAAAATCGCTAGGAAGCAACAAGTTCAATTAATACAGCAAGTAAGATTTTTCGAAAATACAAGTTCGCTGTATACTTGATTGATATTTTTTTTTTTTTTTCAACTTGGATCTGTTTCCGGAATTCAATAGACGTTGTGAACACCTCACGGCTTCAAACACCGTCCTGGACCAATGATCCATTGGTATATGCAGGTAAATCAGAGGCGTGTGTCAATCAACTTGGTGCCAATTCCTGAACTTACGGACGGACCCTTGCAGAAAGCTTAATCAGTTTTGTTGCTTAAAATTTTGGCTTCTCTCCTATCTTCTAAAAAATTTAGATATTTGCTTACGATTCACCTTTCAACTTTCAAGGGACAAAAATATATGTCGAATCAGCGAGGCTTAACCCTTACAGGAATTAAGAGGCCGTGCGAACTTGATTTGCTTTTGCCAAATTGTTAATTTTACCATCAGTCATTCAGGCTGTTGATATTTCTCATACATTATTGTATTTAATTGGGTAGAATATAATAATGATATTGTTTATAAATCAGTGGAAAATTCATGACCTACTTTCATTCTAGTCGAAAAACACCGAAGGACGGATTGTTGGTTAATTATTTTCATTGCTCTCAATGTAACGTGTCCTTTTCCCCGCACCAAGCAAATCATTCTACACGTGATGTTGATCAAGTGGGCATTCCCGGGCCGCCTAAAACGCCAATTATTGCCACATTGTGTTCTAAATAGCTTTTTTTTTTTTTTTTTGACTGATACATCTGATTAAAGAGCGAGAGAAATGGTACTAACCATCACTCTCTAAAAACTATAAACTATAGAAAAAAACCTCTAAACAGCTCCCAAATATATACCGACTGGCGAACCAAAGCCCCCTTCACGCTGTACCACAGCAAAAGAAAGCAATCTAATACATATTTGTAACCGCAATGAATCTTACGTCTTTGACCGACCACATGGTAAAATTACCTTTAATTTTTTTTTCAAGGCCAGCTAACTCTCTTATCCTTCACTTTTTCTTTCGAGAAACAAATGGTACCATTGAGCTTGATAAGAAACATCACGCGCACAAGACCTGCATGTCACTCCTAGATTGAATGAAATTGTTACGGGAATCCAAAGATTATAAATTGATGCGGTGGCTCAATGGTAGAGCTTTTGATTCCAAATCAAAGGGTTGCAGGTTCGATTCCTGTCCGTGTCAATCTTTTTTAACTATTACTAGGTCATAATTTTTTAACTTATAAAAAGAGCTCTTTTAGATTTCTACATAAATTTGCTGATAAATTACCACTTTTTCCATTAATACATAAACTTTAATATCGCCCGAACTAGGAAGTGAGTTTGGCTTGTCTCATGGTTCCATGTTCACGAACCTCGTTATCCATTAGTTCTCGTATTCTATGACCTCCGGCTATGGCGATTCCTAAAACAGACTCCAACTTATCTAAGGGCATCTTGTCCTCTAAAAGCAACATAGCTAACTTTTCACTTTTACCAACAACTCCAATGGTAAGACAACTCATGTCATTCTCCTCGAGATTATTTAGGTCCAACAAAGGTGTCTGGTCGTGGATTCCTACACTCACAGCAGAGACGTAATCGTACATGGCTATACCGGCGTCAATGAGTGCAAGCGTTATAGCATTTGTCATTGCCGAAAAAAGACCACCATCTTGGGCCAACACCTGAACACTAATCTCGATGACGGTCTTGGGATACAAATTCGACATGATACTTTGTTCAAATGTCCTCTCTAACGTAGTCTTGAGCTCGAGAATTCTTTTTTCATTTTTGCTTCTTTTCTTCCGTTGCAATGTGGAGAAACTAGCAATGTTCAAACTTATATCAATAGTTGCTTGGTTCTGGTTTACCTGTGATCTTAAAGGTGGTTCCATAGGACCCTGAACCATGCACATTACCTTGGTATTACCTTGTTCAACGTATGATGATCCATCTGAGGAGTTTGGGTGAGTATTAATTTTGCACTCAAACCTGCGCAACTCGTTCCACCTTCTTCCATCTACGCGCAAGCCTTCAGGGGAATATAATTCCATGCGAGACATATTCAGTTCTGTTATGGTTGCTGATTATTCTCACCGCAGTGATAAGTTCAAACTTCACTCATCTCGCGAAGTCATGTATGTGCACATGCCTTTTCGTCACGTGATAAATTTTTGCATCTCAAATGTCCAGTCAACCGTCAAGCTGAGTGTCTTTTCATTTTTTTAAGAGTTTGTAAATAATTGTCAGGTGAAATTCCTATCAAAAAGTAGTAATACCTCTTACAGAAGTGATGTGCCAATAAAATAAATTTACAAGTCCGAAACTTGATTTCCATCACGTGTTCAATTACTTGTTAATAAAAGATCAGCAAATCTTGCCAAACTATAAAGATAACACCTTTAGTCCTTGATCAAAGTTCTATTCCATAATAAAAGACGAATATACACACTTGAACTAATATATTTTGCTCAGAATGCTTCAATAAACTGCGCCAAAGCCCAACAATTTGTGAGAAAAAAGAAAATGGAGCTATAGAGCAAACCTCTGGTAAACGTGGATTCACCCAAGAACTCCAATTTGTACGCAAAGAAGAGCCAACATGCTTGAGAAATAACCCACAATGAAAGAATGGTAAGACTCTTTCTCGTGTGTGTCTGGGACAACAACTTAGACTGAGCAAGAAAGTGAGGCAAGAAAATTAGGAACCAAATGAAATATTGCGAAGTGATGACCTTATTGAAGGTCACAAATGCAAATGTTTGCACAAATAAGCAAGCTGTGATATTTTTTTGTGCTAGTATGAGTGGAATAACGACAGCACTCAAAATGAGCTGTGGTAAGAAAGCAATCTGTTCAATACTTTCTGTAAGTTGGTTCAATTGTTTCCAAACTGTATCATTGGTGAAGAAATTAGGGACTGAATTTGCGGATTTGAAATACAACATGATGTTGTACAACGAGAAATTGTGGCGGTGATCGAGTCTTTTCATGTGGTAAATGTAAGAATGGTACAAAAACTCGTATCCGTAGATTTTGTACATAACAACAGTCCAGGCACTGAGTGACATGAAAGTCACTATGAAAAATTTGACATTGGTCATATTGAGCCATTTCAATATTGGTATATTCTTGAATGTTGAAAATGATCCTTGAGCTGCCATATTGTACATAAGAGCTGGGAGGTAGATGATTGGGTAGATCTTGAAGTGAATTGACAATCCTAACCAGAAAGCCGCCTCGGTAAAATTACCACTAAGGTATTTGTCTACGAAAATCATGATGATGAATGTGAGTACACTTTCGGAAGATCCTCGTGTGCTTATAGTCACTACCATTGGATTAAGAATCCAAATGGATTGTAGAATGAGCTTCTTGTGGTTAGATATGGCAAAGCTCGATCGTTCAAGGGTCCGAGAAATCAAAACACCTGTAAGAATATCACAGAGCATAAAGAGAAACTTTCCATAGTGAATAAACTCACCACCCCAAGAATTTGGGACTAGCATCCAAGCCAATAGTGGAGTATATCGGTAAGTATCCCTTCTGTAGGGAGATAAACCATCATAAACATACTGCGCAGCATCACTGAAAACTAAGTAGTCAATATCTGTGTATTTCACTGGCAGATGGTTATCCTGATATATTCCAAAGAAAAAAAATCCCACTCGAAGAAGAGACCCTGCTAGTATCAATTGCGTGGATGATAATTTCAAAGTCATTGGGATAATTGGTCAACTTCACCTGCTGCTAATGAAAGGTGGGTCAAAAACAAAGTCCTGATGGCCAAACGCGTCTAAAAAGAGGAAGAGTCCATGGGGTTGCGCGAGTCGCTGGAGAACAATTAGAAAGCACGATTGGTTGTGTGTGTTTCAAAAAACTCGCTGCAATGAACGACTAAAATGGAATCTTTGAAAGGAAGGAAAAAAAAAAGCTTTATCAACTTGAACACTTGGATTTTTTAATTTTGAAAGTTTCCATGCTTCAAAAATTTGCCGTAGTATCGTGGTATATCCTGGATTGGTGTCTGCACGAGTGCTGCGCTTGTCAGGATTAGCGCTCATCCTGCAGCAAGATGAGTCCATTTTTAATATTGCCATAAATAAACCTTACCTAGTCCGAGTAGGGCAAAAATGGCTGATTCGCAAGAGCACGTGTATGCTGAATTTTCCAACTTCGATTGGGATTCCTTCACTGAATTTCAAGAGGGTCTTACCGAAATTCTTCAAGGTCACTTAGAATCCTTGCAAGAACGAGACCCTTCTGTGAAAACTATTCCCGCCGCCGAGAGACAACAACTAACGGACCAGGCCAAGTCTTTTTTCTTTTGCTCCTCAACAGGTCACATTTTAAACTTGGACGACTATTACGCTTGGAAAAGAAATAATGGAGGCAAAATCACGCTCTTGGAAGAGAGCAGCCTGGAATCCCCTAATGTAAATGAAGAAGCTTCCGAAGCGCCCTATTCTTCTAATTACCAGGAACTTGTGGATTTGATTGTTTCGGGAAAGCCTGTTCCAGGCATAAAAGAAATACCAGATACAGTCTTGAGCGAGCAAAAATCTCAATCTCATGCAGAAGTAAGGACGAAACCTTGGGAGAAAATTACAGAGCTTTAACCTGATTTAGAGGGCGCTAAAACAAGCTGAGAACGGTCTAAGTTGGCTGTCCTAGGACAACCAGTTTTTGTTAAATTAGTATGTCGATAAATGACCTTGTAAAGAAATAAAGTTGGGGTCAGTTAGTGCATAACCCTCATGACTGCCTCAAATGTAGCCAATGCAGCAGCATTTGCGGGAAACGAACGCAATATAGATGGGCCAAAGCCTCGAGTAAATCCTGCCAAGCCTCTTTCACGATAAATGTATCTGACAGCATCCATGTAGTGCGGAAACTTTTTCTCTGCTTTGATGGGACTATCTGTCATGATGACCTGTTTCACAACATCTGCTGGATAAGCAAAGATCCAAAATACAGTTGCCGAGAGACCTCCGGCCCAAAAATTAATTGACGGCTTGGACATTTTGGTATTTTCCGTAAACCAGTCTGTGAATATTTCATATGAGCCCCACCAGAAAATGAAATTGGTTCTGAACACCATTGTGGGAAATAAACCAGAGTACCATGTCTTAGGCGAAATTTTCCACAACTTCTTCGCAACGTCAATCGGACCCGTGTAATTACTGGACTTAGCGTCGTATTGAACCTGAAGACGGGCTTTGAATTGCTCAATAGGTGCTGCAACAAAAGACACCGTCCATCCACTTCCCAACCCGGCGATTATATGACCTAATAAAGGAAGTTTCTTTTCATCTGGATAAAGGTTTTCTTTCACCAAACGTCTGTAAAGGTGTAGAGATCCAAGCATGACGGAATCCATGAGAACCCATCCTGCCAAAGGTGGGGTGAACCCTTTGTAGAAACCACGAGCTCCTTCAGCCTTCAATGTGCTTTTCATACAATCTATAGGGCCTTTGAACCTTCCCTCGGATGTCTGTAGGCGAACTTTCACAGTGTCAAACGGGTGGCCCACTGCATTTTTGGTAATACCAGAGAACATGCCAGCCACGAAACCCGTATAAGCTGCAGGGGCTTTGATTTCTTCCGTCATAATTTTGCAGATTTTTAAAATGAAAGTAGTGGAGAAGCTTGTCTCATGAGCATATCGAGATCTATAAATGTGACCAGTGCAACATGACTCGAGCCCGTCGCCGGAACCGGCGGTGTGCGCCGGATCAGCGCAGGTCCGGCCGATATGAAAACAAACAATTATGAGATCTCTCCAAAATTAGAAATCTCGATATTTTCAATTTTTTAAAAAAGCGTATACGTATTATGTTAAATACGAAGTATATGGGGGAATTTGTATTGCTTATGGTCTGGGGATGTGTTCTATTACTGCTGGTGAAAAGAGTACGATCATGATATTTACAACTCGTGTTTAACAGCTTGCAAAATTACAACATACTGTTTGAGAAATATAAAATTACAAAGAGGAAAACTCAACTCTCTCTCGTAAAATTTTGATTAAATAAGAGAGAATCTTTTATAAGAGCTGGCAAGATTTTTTTTTTTTGCCTTCAATACTTGAATTCTTTCTGGTAAAAGCTTCACACTTTGGCAAGCAGCAATTTTACTATTCCACGTACAGACCTTCCCGCGCACTTACCCCAGAAAGCCCGTACAGTCCTTCTGAAGGGTTTAAGTAGACATCCGCAACTGTCAAACGCCTGTTCTTTCCTTGCACATCATGAGCCAACCACCAATCAAAACAGAGCCAGGTATCAAGCAGGAGACAGATGCTGGAACCCCACGTACAATCAGCTCCACATCTTCAACCTCTTCATCAGTAGGTACAGGAAGCCAGTCAACACCTTCCGAATGGAACACCATTCCTCTTAAGGCCTGCACTGCCGAGGAACTACAGGATACGAGACATCATATTCTCAAGTTCCACACAAAGCAAGACGTGGATATCATGAAAAACTTCAATAAGCCGGTGAGAATGCATAGAAAGGATCCGCAGAACATTCAATTTCAACTCTCAAGGCAAGAAATGGACCGTAGACGCCGCGAGAAGGCTGCTGCTGCCAAGGCCGCGGATGCGCCCGAAATAAAAGATGAAAATGGAGAAAACGGTGGTCAAGTAAATGATGGCGAGAAAAATAGTGCAGATGCCTCAGAAAATGGCCAAGGATCGGCTGATATGTCCCAGGTTGCGCCTGATGGAGGCGCTCGTCGACACCGTAAAAACTTGTTCAAGAGGAAAACCAAACAAGTGCATATGATGGACGAAAATAAGCGTAAATTAAGATACGAGGAATATTACCCTTGGGTTATCGAAGATTACACCGGTGATAACGTATTTGTGGGGAGCTATGAGGCGGGGTCCACGGAATCTACCCATGTATTGTTCGTGTTCGATAAAAACTGCTTTAAAATGGTGCCCGCAGAAAAGGTTTACAAGTTCACGCCGAGAAACAAGTATGCTACGTTGACTCTAGAAGAAGCTGAAGCGAGAATGGAAAAAAATCTGTCCGCCCCTCGTTGGCTCATGAAGCACATGGATGAGGGCGGCGAGAGATCAGACATGAGGTTCAGACGCAACGGAGGGGAGTCAGGGTCTTATTCCAACCAACAAGCTAGCATGAATCGAATGCGGACAGTTCAAGGCGGAACTCATGATAGGGACTCTGACCATGATGATTTGGACTTTGAGGAGGAATTCGCAGATGACGAAGAAGCTCCGATTATGGATGGTGATGAAGAGGAAAATAAATTGCTGGAAAAGAAGATAAAGAAGGAAATGCTTAAAGCTGCGCATTTTGATGGCCAGCTGGATGCTGGCGATGATAGTGACAACGATCTTAATGATTTATTTGAGGTGGAAAAGTCCAGAAAGGTTGATAAGGAGGGTAAGAAATTGAAGAAGGTCTTGAACAAAACTGAAGGTGCAGTGTACGAAAGTGACAACGAAGAGTCGAATCCGTATGTATCGCAGTCAGATTTGGAAAGCGATAATGAGTCGGAAGCTGAAGTTACTGTTAAGCCTGAGCCCGTGGATGGTGTCGAGCAAGAGAAAGAGGAACCGAAACCAAGAACTGTTTTTGTTTCCAGAGTTAGTAATGGCTTGGTTGTCATCAATGCCACGAAAGAGTTTTTGCGTAACTTTCCACATGGAGAATGGAATCCTAATGCAAGAAAGAGGCCTCAGAGTTTTGAAGATGCGTCTCCTACAAAGAAGGTAAAAAGAGAAGATACTGGCTCAGTACTGCCCACTCCGGAAAATTCTAATGTCAACGATCTAGACAACTCCGGAGCGAATGGCGAGCTCGTTACAACACTGGAGGTGTTGAGCATAGTGAGGAAGAATCCACTCACAACGAAAGAGTTACTCTTGAATTTGAAGAACAGAATCGGCACCCACAAGGACAACAAAATTCGTATTATTCAAATTGTGAAGCAGAATCTTAAGTTGGCGGATGGAAAGCTACAATTGAAGGAATAATGACTAAATATGAACGTGCGAGTTACAATTATTTTTTAGCGATAGATTCAACTCCACACAAAATTGGAGCAAATGCATGAAGTTTCAATCTTGTTTCGATCGGTAGTAGGTTTGACGTTGAACTAGTGCTTCAATTTCTATATATTGATTACAAAATTTCGACGATTTTGTCATCATCCTCATCACTCTCTTCGGCTTCGACATCATTTGTTTGCTCATCTCTCATCAATAACTGAACCAATCTATCACATAAAGCGGTGACATCATCGGAGTCGGAAACCTTATGAAGCTCACGAACCAAAGGATAAACAGACTTTTCTCTCAAAAGTTCTCTCATCTCTTTGGATGTACTCAATAATAGAAGAGACTCCAAGTGAGTGTTCAAGATAGTCTCAACTGGTTCTCTCATTTTATCGGGTGGCAATAATTGCAACTCATCAGGCAAGTTGAACATGTCATCTTCGTCCAATTCCTCAGGTCCTGCAAGTGGCAAAAGAATGTATGGCAACAAGTTGATTCCCTCATCCTTGACTAATTTTGCGTGAGATTCCACATCGAACAAGGAATTTTTGATCGTGGAGGCTACACCCTCACGACGAATTTTACAATCGTACTTCTCGGTAAAAACCAAAAGCTTGGAAATTGGAACCACCTCGTCGTATGATTGTTCGGTGATAAAGTAAGACCTTCCTAATTTCAAACGGGAGATGTCTGAGAAAAAGTATGCAAGGTAATCGTAGTTGGCGTACTCATTCAAGCTCCGATCATAACCTTTAACAAAACAGTCCATGAGACAATCCATTGCTTTTGTCAGCTTGAAGAACTTTTTTTCTGCCTCCGTATGCTGAACTTCGATATCAAAAATATATGTGATTTGATCATTCTTGGCTAGATTAGCGAGCAAAATGGACATTAAGTCCGCATTGATATTAGTGGGTCTGATTATGGATGATATCAAATACTTCAAATACTCTTGGTCTTCAACAATAAGTTTCCGCACAAATGGATCATCACACAAGTTTGCAAGAATAGTGACGGATTGCGTGACTGATGTTTTGCCCGTATCTTTTGACAACTTTTTCAAGTCTTTGATAGCTTCATAGTTATCATATGCAAAGACTTTTTGGTGAGGACCTTGGGAATAACCAACCAAATTATCAAGTGCTATTTGGACTACAGCAGGTTGAGGGGAATGCAAGAATCCCACTAATTCTTCTAATTCCGTAGGCATTTTAAAAGTTATTAGGATGTTTTTTTATTTCTTGCTTCTAACCTTTTTTTTTTTTCAAGAACATCATGGAACTTGTGCAGTCCTGTTGCTGCACACTATGGTGTGAAATGACTTGTGGGATGATGATGTCAGAAAGGTGCGATGATTAATAATATTTTGCGCTTGTTTGGGAGACAAAAGCAGATACATATACACATACAATATTTTTGAACCAGTTTTGTTCTTTAACTTTGATACGAATTCAAAAGGGAGGAAAAGCTATTTTGCTCCGAATATGTTCGTCTCTGGGTCTTGTAACTGATCCACGACTTGCAAATAATAGTAGTAGAAAGCAATAATTTGCAAATGGCTGTCAAAGTCAAGCTTTTCATCAACAGAATGAATATTTGAGTCCTGATTAGGAAGACCAGGAGAGTATCTGAAAATATTTCGCGTCAAGTCCCAGTAAGACTTGGTGTCAGTATTTCCCGTACCTATGTAAGGTGCAAAAATATATGTTTCGTTAGAGCCCTGCGAAACCAAATTCTCATATAAATATCTCAAAGATCCGCCAAAAACGTCCCAGATCTCATCTCCAACAGGAGTCAAAGGAGCTGGTTCCAATGGCTCATTGGTAGTATAAGTAAAGAACCCCTTATCAGTCTTTTCTAAAAGCACCTCACCATCACATAGAAGCCCTAAGCCAAAATCCTCCGCGAATCTTTTCACGTCAGACACAACCTTTTCTCTTGTGGACGCAACAGACTCCTCCACGGCAATTCGATGATTGATTAAGACCGAGGCATGTTCAGGTAGAGCGTTTGATTTCACACCACCTTGAATGATGTCTACAGCCTGTGATGTCGTCACTGTGTACTTAGTCAGTAAGTCATGAGACAAGTAGTCCAATAATTCACGGTTGGCTTTTTTGTTCAAGTGTGCATTAAGTATAGTCTTACGAAGCGCTGGTTCAATCGTCTTTGAATGCTCGGCAACACACTGTAAATGACTTAAAACAGGATTGACATTCGAAATGACGCTTTTGAATTCCTTATCTTCAATAATAGAGATAACTTTAGACAAAAGGCCAATTGAAGTATGTTTTGGTGGAACAGAGGAATGTCCTCCTGGGGTGTAAAGCTCAAGAATGGAGTTTAAATGCCCCTTTTCACTGATCGCAGGTGAAATATACTTGTCTCCCTCAATTTCAACGTACCCAGTCTCGCCCTCATCGATAATTTGATATAATGAAGATGGCCCGTACTTTTCGAGTAAATGCTTCGAAATCCCTTCCGCTCCCAAACCCGCAGCTTCTTCGTCATAACCAAATGACAAGATAATCGTCCTTTGTGGATTGAATTGGCGTTCCGAGAGAAGAAGTTCGATAGTCTCCATTAGTCCAACAAGTAGGTCTTTACAATCCAGCACTCCTCTGCCGTACAAGTACTTTCCATCGTAAATCCCAGCAAAAGGAGGAAAAGTCCATTGGTTTAATGTCTCTGGCTGAACAGGAACAACATCATAATGGGCCGCAAACATGATCGGTTTTTTGCGAGAATCGCCTCCTTCCCAAGTGTACACAAGACCCAATTTGTTGATTTTCTCGAGTTTCAAGTGCTTATGGACCAAGGGAAAAGTCTGCTCCAAGTATCCATGGAAATATTCAAACGGTTTCCATCTATCATCCGAAGAAGAAGCCTCTGCTGACTTCGAATCTTCTGAAATGATCATTCCATCGTAAATCTGAGTGGGTACGTGAACTGCCTTTTGCAACCTGCCCAAAGACACATTTCTGAATTCTTCATCATGAAGAATAGCTGAAATGGTATTCTTGTTGTAGATATAATCGGTTGGGTCCACTTTATTCACCAATGGGCAGAGCGAGTCAGGGTTTTGTTCATTTGCGGGAAGCGCAATCTTAAAAAATCTCGAGGATGAAATAGGGTGCCACCACACCACGACCGATACAACAGAGATGAGGGAAAGGAGGAGAATTCTATTGAACGAATTCTTTTTTGGTAGATGATGAATTGGTAGACCTTCAGACTTATCCCACATTCTGCGTTGCTACTTGATTGAAAACAAAATATGAGAGTGTTCACCAGGAAACCCTTGTACCTTATCACATAGCCCCCCGCAATTTTGTTGCTTATCTGCCAGAGGGTTGAGAAAATAATTTACCTCGAACATAAATTTTGTGAAATAAATAAAGCCAACACACTCGAGTACATCAATGATAAAATAAAAATAGGGCTATTTTTGAAGTAACATTTAGCGAAAAATTGGACTCGTAGACCTCGTTCAAACTAGTTCAGCAAAATACGTAGGGCTCTACCATCAAATTCATCTTCACGCCTCTATTAAGTTAGTTTTCGAAGAGCAAGGGGATTGAGACAAGTTAGCCTTTTTTTTTTAGAAAAAAAACCAGTCTAATTTTTTCTCGAAAATATATTAACTTTTGCTCGAGACAAATTGCGACAACTTTGAGAGGAAGGTCACAAACATTGATACCAAAACTACAACTAAAATACCCGGATAAAAAGTAACGATTTCCTATGTATGAAATATAAATAACTCCAAATTAAAACAATGAGAACCATTGAACTTGGTCAGCAAGAGTCTTCTCCTTGGCGTACTTGACTAAAGGATTCTTGACGTCACCCTTGATGGAAAAGCCGTGCTCGACACCAGAAAAGAGAGTAAGCTGATATCTCGCTTTAATTTCGGCCAACTTGGCTTCGGTTTGATGTCTGAGCTCAGTGGTGAAGATTGGATCAATCTCAGCAGCAGAGATGACGAGTGGCTTTTTGATAGCAGCAACCTCTTCAATAGTGACAAAAGAAGGATGAGCAATGGCGCCGGCGGTCGCGTATCCGTCCTCAGCCAAATGCTGGATTGTGTATTTAGCACCGTAACAGTATCCAATGACACCGATGAAAGAAGACTCACCCACCTCTTCACGGAGTGACTTCAAAAATCCATCCACAATTGGACGAGTAACTTCATTAGGGTGCTTCTCGAGCCACGAACCAAAATCAGTGGTGGGACCAACTGGATCGTTCTTCAAGATGTCAGGAACGTAAACCCTGTATCCAGCCTTAGCCAATTCGTCCGCAACCAACAAGGTGTTGTTGAATTTATGGCCGTGAATGTCGGTTAAAATCACAATGACCCTTGAGGTGGGATGTTCGGAACCAGTAACGTAAGTTTCCAATCCATATACAGATTGATGGTTGCCTCCAGGTGTTCCTTCATGGAAACTGGAGAGAGTGCAGCATTTTCCGGGTGGGTTTGAGGCCATTGTTGATTTCAGATGTAGGAATGGGGAGGGGGGTTGGGAGAAGAGTGTGGCGGCCCGGGTTCTTAAATTTCCCGGATTCTTTGTCACGTGATACCAGCTGACTTAGCAACTTTGGGGCTTTACACGTGTATGTCAATTGCAAAAGTCATTTCTTTTGCGGGTGAATCTTGCCGGAGGGAGCATATACTGTGTTGATTTCCGCGACTAATCCGGCTGTATTTTTGACTAAAAAATATATTTTGGCCATTGATACCGATATTGTTATTTATTTTTATGTATTGTAATTATGCTTGTATTTTCTTGCTTTTCAAACCCTTTTCTTGAGATCTTTGCCTGTAAGCTCAAAAAAGTGACGGATGTCAAGCTTGTTTCCCCTAGAGAGTCCCACCGTCTGGAATTTGTAAAGTTTTCCAGATTAAAGCACTTTCATCGGCCCGGTCCACCCCCCCCCC